>WOGO01007798.1:0-10955 GCA_015342085.1 Leptinotarsa defecta
TAACCCTGCTTTAAAATTCCATATACGACTTTTGAACTTAGGTTGACTTCAATTGAAACATGATGAGTACAAAATCTGGCTGAAAATGTGATACTAACGCTTGTTCAATTTAACAGAAGTGATGTTATGTGTGTGAAAGTTATTCTTTATTGCACCACGTGGTAAATGTATTCTTCCATATTTCTACGAATAATATTAGCGATCACTTCCATACATTTGTTGAACATTGTTTTTGAAAACGACAAAATTGACAATTTCACATTGCAACTGAATTTTGGTGAATATATTCAGGTGCTGGAAGGTCACAATATGACATAATATCAACTTTCAATAAATTTCTATTTTCACACAGAGATGCCAAAGAAATAACACTTTGGATGGATAATTGTGCAGCCCAGAATAAAAACTAGGCTCTGTACTGTTTTTTAGTTCACTTCAATAATTATGAATGTACAACAATTAATTTACTGAAACTCAAATATCTTCAAACTGGTCACACTTTCATGAGTGCTGACTCATTCCAAGTGGAAAAATCATTAAAACACAAGGGAAATGTCGTAGATTTTGAAGACTATAAAACTTGTTGGGAAAGAAAGTTTTTGGCTTTCTAGTATTCCATCTTAATACAAAAAAAGGGATGAGGGAATCTTTTAAAGAAAGGAAGGAAGTAATCAATTTTAAAACAAGTAACTCTATACATGGATGTGTAGATCATGCAAAGAAGTAACTTTCAGACACAAACTGAAAAAAATCCTCCTGAAACAGCTACTTTCATATAAACATTGAATTACACGAAAGAAAAAAATTCTTTCGAAACAAATACTTCTATATGAACACTGAATTATACAGAAGTTACTTTTCTCTACTTAGTTTGTATTTCAAACGTTCGTTGTGAAATAAAAATCAGATATCATTCACATGAGTTCTACTTTGAATGAATGGTAGTAAATTGCACTTACATGGAACACTGTCACCCTCACCGATGTTTCGCCTTAAGACACTTGCCCTAAGGCTCTTCAGTACCAAATTGGATAACATTATATTTTTATTTTATATTATAATGTGTATTTTCTCCTCTCACACGCAATACCCTCTTCTGAGGGTATTGCGTGTGTTCTTCTCTCATCCAGTGTGGACTTTCCGTTGACCAGTAGCGACAATTTTGCCGATTAACATCACCGTTAAGAGACAAAGTACACTCATCAGAAAACATAATATCTTCTAATTGGATATTGATATCCAACATGTCCACCATTTGCTCACAAAAATAAGTTCTTCTATCAAAATTGTTTTCCATGAGCTCCTAAGTAGGTATCATTTTATAGGGGTGCATTTTATTTTCTTTTAATATGTTTACTATCGATGTATGGCTAACATTAAATGTAGTGGATGCCTGTCTACTCGATGTATTTGAGTTTTCCTCAAACTCAAGCAAAACCTCCAATTTGAGTTCATCACTCGTTGCATAAGCAGCTGCTGTCTTTATCTGCCCCACACGACCAAGCTTGCGACACTGCTTCTCTATTTTGTGTATTGTTCCTTGAGATATGGGCGGTAAATTAGAAAATTTCTCATGAAATAGGCGAGCTACTTCCTGTTGTGTTCGGGTTCTATCTCCGTAACCAGTCATTTGTAAAACTGTTATTTCATGCATTATTGTTAATCTAACCATTTGTCAGACTAGAAGTTAACGAACTTTGAACATGAATTAAAATACTGACAACTAATGTTGTAACATAAAACCAAGTTGATGAGGCGTTTTAAACTAATGTTGCCACGGAAATTATTTATAGTTTTTTAAAGGATACCATCTAAAAAGAACGTTTTTTTGGTTTTTGTTTACTCTCTTGTTATCAATACCTCAAGAGGAAATAAGTTATGAGTATATTGCAATGAGTTTTGAGTTTATTTTATCGAATTTCGGTATCTTAATTGTTGCAATAAACTTGAAAGCGATAACATTTTTGAATAATTACAACATCTTATAAAATAACGTCACACACAATTATATTTCAAAACTAATGTTTTGAAAAATCCTTAGCACAATAGGGTTCTAGATCTACAAGTATCTTTTTGATGTCTTTTCAAATTGATTGCTACTAGCAGAATGTCTAACAAGTACTGGTAACTTGTAAAATTTCATTACCATATAATAGGGAGATTTTTTTAATAAGTCTCAATGTAGCATACGGATAAATGAGGTCATGCCTGCTAGTGTTATATTCGTGTTCTGTAGCATTCAGATTGAAAAGTTCTCAATTTTCAAACAACTCTGTTTGAAATCTCTTTTTCCGTTAATCAGCTGTCGCCCCCATACGAACGACAACTCTCCAGAGTTGAGAAACTTGTGCGAGCTAAGGACTAACGAGGTCTTATCTTTTAACGTGTGATTTCTAACACAGTTGCAGAATCGTTCCAGCTTCAACCAGATAAATTATTTCGAGAAAAATATCTGGTCGAGGCAGGAATCGAACCCACGGTCTTCCGATCGTGAGTCGGGCGCACTACCAACGCGGCCAATTCCACAACCTACTTTTATGAATTAAATCTCCAGTGTAGTCTTTATTTCGGGGCGCTGCGATAACCTTCAAAAAACATAAGGGAGCCGTGAATTCGAAAAGTTTGAGAAACAGTGCGTTAAAGCAATTCTATGAACTCATAAATGATAAAATGCTTCACATATTTTGTTAAAATAGTTTTCTCAATAAAAGGGGCCTTATTTTCAAAGCAGGTGAACTCTCACATCGAAAGATACACTTTCTTTCTATCTTTATTTTAGATTATCTTCTCCTCCAAAACAGAGAGAGGCTTCCGAGTTCATTGTTTTCATCGCCTAAATGAGACAATAGTTGGTGATCAGAACTGATTAGTGGTGAAAAGTATCAGTCATTAAAATTTTTAATTATTTTTCAAAAAATATAAATGATGATTGTACTCATTTGATTATATGAAATAAAACTTATTTGTTTTTTTGTTTCTAGTTACAAGAATTATTTGGTTCTAAAAGTTTTTTTGGTGTTTCAATAATCTTAACGTGATCAAGCTACCTTTCGACAATCACTCGTTCGAATGTTTCAAATTAAAACCCGGTATCAGCCAATTCTGTCTCTGCAGGCGTAGCGATCATAGATATATACCATATATCATTATAATTTCTATGGTAGCGATACGTTCCGATCACAGAACTATAGTTCTGTGGTTCCGATGTAAATTACTCCCCCTAGTGGGATGTAGTCGCTACGGTTAGGTGATGAAGGTCGGCGTGTGGGGTCGTACGGAATTTTTTTGTTGAGCTTTTGTTGAATATGAGTTTTTGTGTGTTAAGGTGCATTTTTTATTCTTTTAATTTGTTGTGATGTAACATAATAATTTTTTATTGAATAAAATTGACGTCTGAAAAAAAATTCAATAATTGCTTAGTATTTTGTTGTTTAGTTCATCAGTTTTCGGGAAACCGTCTTTCATATTTTACCGGTTTTTCAGTAGTACCACAATAATATTAATTTTAGAAGCACCGAATCACATTTCTGCTTACTTTTGTTTATTAGGATATGTTCCATAAGTAACTAATTCCTAACCTCCACTAACCAAAATTTTTTACAGCAGTTATCTGAAAAATATATTGTCAGTTACTTCCGAAACACAACGGTTGTCAATTATTTTCGAAGGCAATCTGGAAACCATGCATTATGACCGTACAAATACCAATTAAATTAATCTTGTGATATTCAAACTGAATATAGGAAGTTGGCCATTCCTTTTCAAGAATTACTTCCGTAGGAGAAAGTTAAAAATCACAGTGTGTTATCATCTGCACTGAATAAAAAATAAGTGATGGGTGATGGAAGAAAGGCATGATGGTCCGAGTTGTATATTATAGTTTTAATAAAGTATAATATTTTTTTCTTTAGTTTCGTGTACCTAGGTCAATAACTAACTCTGATATACAATTTTAACAAGAGTTGTACAAATTGAAATTCCTTTGGAGCAATACTGAACCACAGATACACTGAAAATGTATGAAAAGATCAGCAAGATCACAACAACCACAGAGCAACTATTGTTGTTGTGGTCCGTGTCTGTGTGTTTATGACGATCAGTGTAACCATTCCTACTGTTTTGACAGTGGATCAGCTATTTTCACTTTGATGTACCTGTTTTCTGTTTCATTCCAAATATTTACTGTTTTTCAATTAGGGTTCAGTGCCACCTATTACACTATGCAAACATTTTTTTAAAACCAATATTATTATTATTATATGTAATAAAACGTAATGACACTAGATGGCATCTAATCGTGTCGAGATTCGAGGAGGGAATTCTCCGATCACAGTCTATGTGGTTGACAGTCATACTTTTATGCACGGAAAAATCCCAGTGTAATAATGACAGCTACAAGCTGAAGCCCTATTGTATAGCGCATTGTGTTGTGGTTACAGCTTTCAACCTTTGAATCAGTGAAATATATGTTGCTATAAATATTATGAAAACTGAATTTCGCAACAGAATATCGAGTGCGACTATTGAAGATGCATTACACACTAAATCCGAAAAAACCGATTGCTACTCATTTGAAGCCACAGAAAAGTACATAAATTCATCAAAACTATGTATGATTTTAAAAAGGAAATGAGTCTGAGAAAACTGAAAATGAGGCAATTGAAAATGAAAGTGGAAAATAAATTTCACTTTGATTTTTGTTTTTTATTATTTTGTGATAGACATTATAATATAATAATGTATGTAAGTCCTGGTAATTAACAAAAGTAGGTGATTGTTTAAATAACATAAAAACAGTATGAATTCTGCCTTTTTTACTTTGCCTACTGTTTTCTCCTGTTTTTCATTGTTGAGACCATCGCCATATTGTGTCGGTGGTGTTGGCAACACTGGCGACGATTGACTCTTGGATTGACGTGACCTATGAACCATTGTTTTTCTTAGGTGAATTCAGTTGGCAAAAGGAATTTCGTGTATTGTGGCATGCTCTTTATATGGTAAATAATTCTTTGTGTAAGTAGAAGTGTCATTTTATTTTCAATATTTCTCAGATGAATCGACAAAAATTTTCGTAAACATACCTAAGACTTTGAAGGTGAAAAAAGTCGACGTTGTCTATTTCCTAAAGAGGATCATTGCTGATTTTTATTGTTGTAGAATTCAAATACTTCCAAAAATGGATATTGATAATGCTGGTTCTGAAGAGACTGTAAGTGGAAATGGAGGAGTAGACATAGAACAATCCTTCCTTCAACAATTTAGTTGTATGGGTACTACAGACAAAGATGAACTAGTTCAACAACTACAAAAGCTTCTTGGAAGTCACTTGAATTATGCCACTGCTACTTTCTTTTTGGATATGAACAACTGGTATGCTCATTTACAAAATATTTGATAATCATTTACCCATATTTTGAATTAAATGGTGTATCAATTTCACTATTATTTTGTGCTATCGAAAGTTTTGAGAATGTAATCGTAGATAAGATAAATAATGGGACTAATATTGGTGTTGTTTTAGGAATCTTCAAGCTGCGATCTGCTCATATTTAGATATAGAGACACCCACTCAATTGCCGTCCATGGCTTTAGTTTCTGACCCTATTGCTAGTGAAACAGAGAGCATAGAACCAAATGTAAGGTATGTGTAATAACTATTATTAGGATGGTATGGAAATCAACAGGTCTTATGTTTTGATTTCTTTAGTTTTCAGAAAACCTGGCATATCTGCAATAATGGAAATGAAAAATGGCCTCCCCACTGTTATGCTCAATGTTCTGATGGTGATAATTTAGGCGGAGATAGAGTTTCAGTACCATGCTTGAATCCAGGGGAAGGAATGCATTTGAGTGTTTTTATGACTGGACCTTCTGTACCTGGTATATATCAAAGTAAATGGAGGATGTGTACTCCCAAAGGTGCTTATTTCGGAGGTAAGTCAAGAGTAAAAGTAAGCCACTTGATAAAAAGAATTTTATGTACTTTTGCTGATTTTCTTCAAGAATGATGCAATGGTAACTAATTGTTTTAACGATATCAACTTGGAGGTATAGAGCATTGGAGTTTTAATTTCAGATTACTGGTCATGAAACAAAAATAGTAAGTCTTATGAACAATTTTTCGAAAAACCAATGCAAGTTGTTGAACCAAATAGTTATCAGTTTATTCAATATTCAAATTCTGATTATATTATATATTGTTCTAGATCCTATGTGGGCAATAGTTACAGTTGTAGAAGAAGGTACTATCGCCCTTACAAATCAACTATCACATTTTAAGGAATTGGGAGCAATACCTCCATCAGTGAATTCGCACAACCCTTTTGTCCCCCAAAGATTACACCTAGGAAACAATCAAGTGAGTCATTTTCTTATATATATACTTTCAAATCAATATTTGAGAAAACACATGTCTCAATAATCCACTTCTGGGTAGTGAGTAGAAAAAGTATTGAAATATTTTTATTGTTCACTTCATTATGTTTGATGGGCCTAGCGACCTTTCTGTCAATTCAAACTACATATTTCCCTGATACAACCATATCACCCTCTTTAAATGATATTGATACGTTTTATGTAAATTCCAGGGCAATTAGCAAAAATCAGTCACTGATTTATTACAAATAACATCAAAGTTTTTGTTACACACACATTGACCCTTACATTGAAAATCCAATACCAAAAACATTAAAAACACTTTCCTTTGAGGAATTTAAAAATCTTCACTGACGACTTCACAACTTATGTGGTAAATGAGAGTGTCAAAACTCCATTAGCAAATTTGTATATTTTAACGTGTTGATATTTTACTATAAATTCTATATTTTATTATTATTATGACAAGATTACCTATATGTAGTATGTGTGTATGTTTGTATATATGTGTACATATAATTATGTATTTATATATGATACATATGAGGAATGAACCGTTTCAGTTTATCAGAGTTTAATTGCCCCGAGTACGTTTCAAATTTTCCAAAAACACCACTCATATTAGCATCAAGTAATACCATTTACTTTTCAGGATAACCCCCCTCCAGATGGAAGTGGTTCGTCAATGTGCTAGTACCTACTCTCAACCACTCAATAGTGCCACATAGGAACCACTTTTAGTGATTTTGAGACTGGATGAAATGATATGAAGCATGTGAAAGAGTGATTTATGTATGTAAAATTAGGGATGGAATAATAATTTTATATATTATTCGACGTTATAAATAATATCAATGTATTTGATATTTGTGTTAGTCACATACTACAGTGATCTCTGAAATGCAGCCACCTCCCAAGGTTTGTAAAGTTAAACAAGATGCCTGTATCTCGTTTGCTTATTTTCCTACCCTGTTTCTACGAATCGATAGCAAATAAACTCACCTGTCTGGCGTACGAAGGGTGGTTCTTTAATATTTTGATTGCGACAATCTCATTGGTGCCTTTCTTCCAACACTTGACCACTTGGCCAAAGGTGCCCCTTCCAAGAAATTCGAGCACCTCATATTGGTTGGCCATGGAATAGAGCACCTCATGTTGTACCAGTTGATAGTCCCCATCAGCACCGCTTCCAGAACCTGAAAGAAAATCGTTGAATAATGAGAAAATGAGTAGCTCATCATTATACTATCAACATTTCTGTGAACAAGACATGAAATACTTTAATGATGAGGCCATTGACCAAAATGTGGTACATATAACAAGAGTTCCTGTTGTCTTAACATTAATTTTACTTCTAAAACGTAAAGGCCATTCAGTTTGCAACTCTCACCCAAAAACAAATAATTTACTTTTATGGTTATACTCACCTTGAGACGTGAAGGACAGGGTTTTAGAATAAATTCCCTTGTAATTTTTCACTTCGTAAAAAACCACAGTAGAATGTTTTTTGAGGACAACACAAGCACTACCGGAAAATCTTTAAGGCGCTCTATGAGAGGTACCTGTGAGAAAGTAGCGATTTATATTGGATTTGAAGCGCTGGAGATTAAATCCATTTGGAAAAAAGTTCTCAGGAAGTTTATTCCACATAAACGCAGTTCTCTAAATGAAAAAGAAAGAAAGAAAATGAAAGAAACGATGTGCCAAGTCACTTGAACACCTCCCGTAAAAGTATCTGTAGAAGATAGACCAATCTCCAACCTTTTTTCGATGTTCCAGGCTATCAAGGTTGCAAATGATGTTCACGTCTCCAATCAGGTGGATGGCTCATTTCCAGCAGCTTCAGGATAAACTTAGGGGCGGAGCTCCATACATGAGAACAATACTTCAAAGAAGGTCTGATCTCAGCTTTATAAATCATCAAAAGTTGTTGAGGTGTGTACAGTTTTCTAGTTCGGAACAATGTTACAACTTTTGAGAAGCAACCTTTGTATCCATTTTAACCCCCAACATACTTATTGAAGCTTCGAAAATGACTTCTAGATCCTCATTGAGATATGCAAACCTACTGCTGCCCATGAAGACGTGCATACGCCGCCGAATTAGTCGTTGGTATACAATAGAAAGAGGGTTGGAGACAATATAGATCCCTGAGGAACACCAGCGTTGATGGTAAAAATATTCAAGAGATATCCGTCAACGGCCACTTGCAGGGAACCTCCTTTAAGTAAGCTGAAGAGCCATACACAAAAATCACCCGACAAGGCCATATCTTCGAAGTTTGGCCAACAAACCCTCATGCCACACTCCATGTTTCTCGATTGCGTTATTCCAAATATGGGTGACATTCGATAGAAGGTCGCCGAAAGCCATATTGATGATCGCTCAAGATGTTGAAGACTTTCAAATATTTAAGGATATGGTGGTTTAGGTCTTGATAAATCCAGAAGAGAATCACTACCTACTTCCACTGAATTTCTTGACAATGGAAGAGAAACATATTCGATCATCCGAAGAACATCTAGATGAATCCATTGAGGCAGAACCACAACCTGTGGAAATAATTCATTCCGATCTGGAAGAGATCTACACATCCTCATAGAAGCTACTTACTGAGAAGGTAAATTATTTGGATCTTGAGGTGCAGATCCAAAGGAAGATCCACAGAACTATCCATAAAACTCTGCAATCTAGAAGCTACCATGCTGGTCATCTCCCGTTAAAACCAATGAAGCGGAAAGAGGAAAGAGGGGATAAGTGAAAGGTGAAAGCACCCGAATGACCTATAAATAGTCAGATCTCGGAGGAATAAGTCCAGTTATCACCCGAAGACTATTGTGGATACTAACAATCGAAACGTTGTGGCATAACTTGGTTTGAAATCTTTTAATTTTAATTTTTTCATTTTTTGTTAATAATATTTTTAATGTTTTAAATTTTTTCAGCTTTTATTAATATTTCAATTTTTGTTTGTTTGGTTGTTGTTGTATGTTATTTCTTTATAATTTCAGTTTTTTATTTAATGAAATTGTTATTTTCTGTTGATCTTTTTGATTTTTTTCAGGGTTATCAAATCAATTTATATTATATTAGACAATGGAAGTCCGAACTGATGAAATATCACAAGTGTTAATTGAACGGCTGATTCTCATATTGACCCCCGGTAATCAAGAGATGTGAGAAGGGTAGATTCAAGAGTGAATAGTATATAACGAAGATCAAAAACAAATTATTCATTATTCAAAACAGACATTGCCGTTTTGACTCACCATAGGTCTCATCAGTAACGCTGGGCTGCATCAAGAAAAGGTAACTGGACACACCTGTCCTCAAAGAACAAGCCTGGGTGAGTAACGAAGACGACATCCCTCCTTGCGAAAATACCATATATCAATACCGTCAGTATTCAGTATTCAACAGCAGTCAGTATTCAACAGCAGCTTTCTCTGCTGGCTCACTAGTTGAAATCGGAATCCAAAAACGAACCATTCGTGATTCAACACCAGACAGTACTGTTTTGATTTACCATAGGACTTATCAGTAGTGTCATGTCGAATCACGTATATATCGCTGGAGCTTTGAAAGTAAGCCTGAGTAAGTGAAAGTGATGATATCTATCTTTAGAAAGACGGCATCTGTCATGCTACTTTCATCATCAACCTCCAGGTGCAGGTGAGCCATATATAGGTCCAGTTTGCAGAAATACTTTAAATTTCTGAGACTATCGAAGAAATCGTTGATAATTCGAAAAGAGTAGTCCGCCTGGACTAAAAGATATACTTCACATGTAGGTTTTCCGATAATGAGCTATGGAAAATCCCAATCTTTCGATAGAACTGAAGATATGATTCCATAATCTATGAGTGAGTCTAGTACTTTATTGATGAGTTCAATGAGAGCATATTAAACATTGAATTCTCTATCAGAAGCAAGCTAGCTCTAGACCGGAGTTGTAATATGACTTGAAATCCTGGTACGCAGCCTAACAAAGCGTCATAACCAGATGGTACATTATGCAATTCTCCAAGGATACATTTTCTTTCGTAGGAAACATTGACAGAATTTTTTGCTTTTGGCCAAATTTTGTTACATTAGTAATGTGATTCAAAAGCGATATGGAATGCTTCGATTGTAATATTTAGGTTAAGTTCGTTGAAATCATCCTGGGTGAGACGGTATTTTTTGCACTAGAATCGATCTCGAACTGCTACTTTCTACTATTAAATTGTACATTATTGAATATTTGGCACTATTAACCACTACGAATAAATCAACAGACATGACTGAAGAAGCTATTCTATAGCGAAACACGAGTTGCGATTTTTGTTTTGTGGTAATCTTATAATGAAGCGGTTCTTGAATGACTCAACACCTGTTGAAGTTCCATTGAGACCATAGGAAAAAACAATTTGAACTCGTTGACATAGTTTGAAGGTGATTGCCAATGTTTCATGATGAATTTCACTAGTTCGGACTTTCATTGTCTACTATATAAAATGATTTGAAATCCCTGAAACAACTAAAAAAGAATATTTAAAAATGGATAGCTGAAAATAATAATCATATCAAGCAAAATAAAC
>WOGO01007799.1:0-10953 GCA_015342085.1 Leptinotarsa defecta
ATATGAACACTGAATTATACAGAAGATACTTTTCTCTATTCAGTTTGTATATCAAACATTTGTTGAGGAATAAGAATCAGATATCATTCACATGAGTTCTATTTTGAATGAATGGTAATAAATTGTACTCACATAGAACACTGTCAGCCCAACTGGTATACACCGGTGTTTCGCCTTAAGACACTTGCCCTAAGGCTCTTCAGTACCAAATTGGATAATGTTATCCAATTTGGTCAAACCGGGAGCTCGCAACAAGGAACACAGATCCAGAGAATTATGAGAGAGATTATGACTTATTGAACGGCCAGAAAATGAAGACGGGTTTCAGATGCCTTCAAAATTTCGAAATCGAAAAATGTGTTCTTCGAACATCGATAAAGACTACGTATTTATCAAGTATCATCTACAAATAACTAGGTAGTTGAATACAATAACACAATAACTGAAGCTTAGAATTCATTAATGACTCCCATTTGATAACCTTCAATTGATGACACTTTTTATCGAGGTTATGGTTTGGTCATTTGTATATAAAAGTCATTAAAGTCATTGTAAGATATAATTGTAGTTCTCTCCTGATGATACTTTCCAACTTGGTTAGAAACGCGTTGAGAGACAGTATTTTTGTTCCGATGTGAGAAAAGTGATTTTCAGATTCATTTCACGCCAAAGTTTGTCTGTCAAGTATTAAAGGAAACAGACAACTCCAGACATTTTAAAACATATTTTACATCATATTCTCGAGAATGGCGAGAGCGCTGGTTATCCCAAAGGAAGTCAAGTATACAAAAAAATACGTTTATGCAGGAAGATAATCGAGAAAACAAATATTTCACCTGTGGCAGTGAAAATTGTTGAACACTTGAACAATGGTTCTGAGTTATTTTGAAATCGACACACTATCAATCATAGTTAGTTGAGAGTGAATTCTTTTTGCAGTATAAAATTTGAGACGGTCCGCATAGTTTGACGTGGGAAGAGAAAAATGATCAGTTTCCTCACACAATGTATTCAAAAATCCAAATCCATTTGGAAAAACGTTCTTAACAAGTTTATTCCACATAAACGCAGTTCTACAAATGAAAGAGTTCTCTAGCGGTGAAGTTCGAGGTGTAGTGAGTTGAACCTC
The DNA here is from genome assembly GCA_015342085.1 of Leptinotarsa defecta. Taxonomy (NCBI): domain Eukaryota; kingdom Metazoa; phylum Arthropoda; class Insecta; order Coleoptera; family Chrysomelidae; genus Leptinotarsa; species Leptinotarsa defecta. The sequence continues at coordinate 1,130 of WOGO01007799.1, forward strand.
GAAACGATAAGCAGCCACAGTCCGTCGAGTATATCTGATATGTACTGCTCTTGGCGGAATCAAATATGCCAAGTCACTTGAATATCTCCCGTGAAACTATTCATAAACGAGAGACAAATATTCAACCTTTCTTCGATGTTCCAGACTATCAAGGTTGCAAGTGATGTTAGCGTCGGCAGCTTCAGGGTCTGGTCTGAGCTTTATTATGTATGAAAACTCAAAAGTTCGAGATCTAGAGATCGAAAGTACTGAATGATCCAAAAATACCAATCAGTATCTGCACCTTTATCGATGTTTTGAATCATCTTCTTGTTATAAACACATCAATCATTTATTAACTGTCAATGCTGAAATGCATTCGGTTTCACAAACAACACATTTGATTTCTTTCGCTGCTATCTATCCAACAGAATACAGTTCGTACAGTTCAACAACATATCTTTCTTCAGATTCACAGCTACTTCGGGAGTTCAACAGGGCTCGATTTTGGGACCTCTCCTTTTGGTGTTATTTGTTAATGACGTTTCTTGGTATATTGGGCATTCTCAAATTCTCCTATATGCCGATGATCTCAAGCTGTTTAGAAGAATCGAAAGCAAAAAATATTTTGATATGCTTCAAGACAATCTCAATAATCCATCTACTTACTTTTCAGTATTTGACCTATGTCTCAACGAAGCTAAATGCAAAATAATGAGTTTCACATGAAATAAGTCACCTACTATCAAGGACTATTTCATTAATCCTATCAATTCACAGATAATCAATGAGATGAAAGATCTCAGGATCATTTTTACAGGTGTGTTCAGTTTTTCTTGGCACATTGAATACTCAGTATCTGAATGTTATAGAAAAATGAGCTTTGTCTTAAGATCTAGACGTGAATTTAATCACGATACTTCTTTGTTACTCTTCAACTCCATTGTTCGTTTTAAGCTGGAATATGATTGTATCATTTGGAATCCAAAAGTCTTTTTATAATCTGAAACTATAGAAAAAGTCCAGAAACGATCATTTAGAACATTCTTGTTCAGAAAACACAATGTTTAGCCTTTATTTTAGCCAAATACAAGAATTTAACATGCAACCATTGAAACACTGCCGTGAGTCCTCGGAACTGATTTTTGTTTTTAACATTCTTAGAAAACTGAAAGTGCCTGAAATTCTCTATACTATTAATTATATTGTACCTGACGTAAAATTGAGAAGAAGAGACAATCTATTTCGTATCTCAAACAATTTGTCTCCTCTTCAACAATCTGTTTAAAAAGAAATCTGTTTAAAAATATGTTTCTCCATTAACCAGCTGTCGCACCCCTACGAACGAAAACCCTCAGAAGTCGAAACTTGTGCGAGCTAAGGATTAACGAGGTCTTACCTTTTAACGTGTGATTCCTAACAATGTCTCGAAACAGTTAACAGAATGGTGAGGAACTGTGAAATGGATATATTCAGTATTACAGAGGGAAAACTCCTTCGAATACTCAAAAAATCTTTTTACGGTCATTCTATTATATATTATTTCATATTAATATATTTTATATCTATTTTAGCTGTATCAATGGTACTCAATGAATACTATAAGCAAGGACTATTAAAAAACTGTACCTCATATAGGTGGAAACCATTCTGTTTGTTGTTCAGTACAAATAAATTTCAATTCTGTTCTATTATATTAACATTACAGACAACTTGATAGAGTACAATTATTAGGTTATTTATTGTTATTCGTCTCATAGAATTTGAGATACATGGAATATATCTTTCAACCTGAATCCATAGAATTTCATTAATTCTTTCCAGTTTTCAAATTTTCTTCAGATGAAAACTATGTTCACAAACTACTAATTTGAAGAATATACTGTAGGATGAAGGCCACTCAGTGTAGCACCATAATCGATATTTTGAATAATTTCCGTGTTATAAATATGATATACAAACCAATTATTTTTTATTTATCATATTGACATCACAGATAACTTGATAGAGTTTTCATATACTTATACAATTGATAAGAAGTCGTTCATTGTTAATTGTTTCATAAAACCTGAGATACATTGAATGTATCTTTCAACTTGAATTCATAGAATTTCGTTAATTCTTTCCAATGTAGCATTTACAATTTTTTGTCCAAGTTATAGTTCTTCGAATTATCTTCAAATGCAAACTAATCGCATTCAAAATAGAACTTAGAAATCCATACCAAAATACTGAGTATATTTGTATGCATTTCTAGCCTAAATCAATATTCTTTCTATGTAGTTATAAGAAGATATTTCATAACCGCTAATTATCAATTCCGAATCGATGAGGTTACTGAAGTTATTTGTTCCAGTTCAACATAATACTAGATACTAATTTGTGTTTGTGATGGCTTTCTTCATCGACACCTGAAAGGAATAATTCTTGTTTTTAAGTAACTGTTTATGTCACGTATCCTATTGAGTAATGTATGTCGCTGGCATCGTGATTCTTATCCATACTGAATTCAGTGGTAAATTCTTACACGCATTAATGGCATATTTCGAAATATTCCTATTTTTTTTGCTACAAATTAATATTTCTCAGAATTCTCGAACAGGTTGATTTTTATCGGCATGGTATGTTTCAGTTTGCCTCAATTTGTACAAGTTGACCTTGTTTGAGAATATTTCCGATATCTATACAAAGAATGTAGGATAAGGAAAATGAATTTTGTCTGATTTCCACTGGGTTTTTCATTTGTTACGATAAGTAGATTGGGAATAGTTAAATAACGGTGTATTTTTCTCAATTGAGTTGAGCCATATTCCCATATTCTCAAGAGATGTATTTGAGAAATCGTACTGTTGCATTGTATAACTCATGAAATATATAGGGCGTTCTAACGAAAACTTGACCCCTCCCCCCCTGTAAGTCAGAAATGGACGTGTAATCGAAAATTTCAAAGAACACGTCAATTTTCATTTCTAGAGGGACTCATTCTGACATAGAAACTATACCCGAAACTTCACCCCCTGCTTTCAGCAACTACCACCCCTAGTGATACACAAAATGAAAAGTACTTTGTTCCTCTATTATTCCTGTAATTTTTTTGGAATCAGTGGATAATCGACAATCTATCAGACAAGTAGCTGAAGCATCTGGTGTATCAGCTACTAGCCATTGTATCAAAATAAGGCTAGTTCAGAAATCAAACGAAGGTTATAATGATCGTTGACTTCAGTTTTGTGAGGTGTTCAGCGAGAAATCGACCAATAACCCTAAGCTTTTATACAAAACAAGTTTTTCAGATGAAAGTTCCTCCATGATGAATGTTGAATATTCGTTATTGGAGCGATATGAATCCTTATTTGGTGATGGAAATACATTCACAAGCTCCACAAAAATTTAATATCTGGGCCGGCATTCTTGGTAATCATATTGTTGGACCATTCTTCATTGAAAGTAATCTCAGTGGAGACACATATTCATATCTACTACAAGACTGTAGATCCTATGATTACAACATTTAACATCTCAATAACGAATTAATCAATTTCGAATAAAACTTCAGAGGTAATAGAGGGACAAAAGACCCCTTTCATATGATGTATCAGAATTTATTTCGTTACCGTTCACTATTTTCAGTTTATGTTATCAAGCCCATAAAGATGTTTTCAAAACTTTTGTATTCCACCCCTGGGTGAGCTATTTCATAATTCATGACAGGAGCAGAAGATTTATAAATAATGAAAATGTGATGATAGATGAATATTTTCTGAGGAACGAGCCAGCCCGTAACTCAACGCAAATATTTCCTTGAGATGTGGCATATAATTTTACGATCCCCGGATATGCAAATAACGACTGCGTTATTATAATGAGAAGTAGTAACAAAGAAATATTTTATCGCGGTGCTTTTGAATCCAGGTTATTATTGGAAACTGTAAATAAAATTCTTCAAACTGCAAGGATTTGTTGGTTCAATATATTTTGAAAAGTGACAATAATTTCCACTACACAAACAATCTAGTCTTGAAATGATAGATGGTTTTTCCAAGTTTTTGGAAATAACTCATCAAATTATACACAGATTTGAACAAATTACGTCATTTGCATCCAGGACCAGACTTTGGCGAGCGAATTCAAGAAATTACCAATATTCATTTAATAAATAATAAAATTACTCTAAAAAATGTTTTTTTCAGATATTGAAGCACACAGTGAAATAAATAACGGTGCACACTGAATGTCATTTTGTGTCGCTGATTTCATGCCCATTCAAAAAGCCTACAATTAATAAGGCATTCTCATAAACTACAATTTACGATATGATCTCTATAAACTTTTATTTACGACATTTATGGATCAAGTTTGTGAGGTCCAAATCATGAGGTGTAGTTTATGAAATTACTGTGGATCTTTATCAAGTAACGGCCGAATCAATCAGAAAAATAAGGCATTCCTTTCGAAGGAATTTTAGAAGTTTGTAAATAATCCAAAGTATCTCTACAAATTAGAAAATTAATTGGTTTTAAGTGATAATATCTTTAGTAAAAGGTAACTACTGCATTTTGTACTTCAGGAAGTTATGATTGCATCTATCTTACTTCATTTTCCCAAAGAAAACCCACAGAATAGTTGTATTAGTTTAATATTTCATTCAACTTCACTTCTGCTGAACAAGTGGAATGATTGTCCTGTATATTTTATTCTTCCACGTGTGGCGACAATGCACCCATTGCAAACCTGAGAGGTGTTCTTAGGATTCAATCCAAGATTTTCAATCTAGGCTACATTACTTATATTGTACCTGTAGTAGACTTTTATTAGCCGATTTTTGGTTACAAACCCAGTATATATCTGCAAGAGCTCGTAATGTATTCAATACTTTTTGCACTCAACATCTAGATCTCTGATCTGGGTATTCAGAGTCAACATTTTGTCGAATATAAGCCAAAAAAAATTGGTAAAACAACCTTCATAATCTATTTATTTATGAAATTTCAATTACGGGTCACGATGTAGATTTTACAGAAAACAAACTATGCAATACATCAGAGTTTCAGTTGTTGAAAACAAAAGCAAAAATGCTTCGTTCTGTACATGAGAAATTAATGGCAATAAAGAAACTAAAATGAACAAGAATAAGCAAAAAAATAAGTTCAAACCAAGTTACCTCAAGATATTTCAATTGTTAGTATCCACAATCGTCTTCGGGTGATGACTGGACTATTTCTCCGAGAGATGACTATTTATAGGTCATTTGAACGCTTTCACCTATCCCCCTTTTTTTCTCTCCGCTTCACCGGTTTAGAGGAAGTTTACCGTGTTTCCGCTTGATTACGTGTTTCTATATGTTACGTATTTCTATGCAAGCTTTGCTAAATGCCAGAAAACATATAGAGCTTCTTTCAACTTCTTTTCGAACCAATGTTCCTCCTTGTGAACGATCTCAGTTTGGGACCACTTGACGTTATGTTGATGCTACTCCAGATTTTCTGGTTTCTTCTCGTTGTGTGTTTTTTTGTGCTTGGCAAAGCGGACTTTCACTGGCCTCTTAGCGCACTAACATGTAATGTAATTCTTGGCATCGCAGTCCGCTTTTGGTGGCCTGTTTTTCGTGGGGCTGCTACGGATAATGTTTTCGGATCTGAAGCAGTGTCTGATGTTGTAATTGGACCCAATTCTTCTTATCCTTTCCGAAAATTCTCTAACGAAGCATGCACTCGTTGCCACGGCTTCTCTTCCTTTTTGGCTGTTGTTGCCTTCTAGTCAAGGTCTATTCCATCATTACTTTTGACTAACCATTCGGTTAAAGATCTTCATAATGCCCAAATCCTTCTCGAAGGCTCTTGCTGCCTTTCAGCCAAGGTCTATTCTACCATTACTTTGGACTAACTATTCCATTGAAGATATTTTTTATAATGCCTGAATGCTTCTCGAAACCTTCCTTCGTATAAGGGAGCCCTAGAGTCTCTATGATTTCTCTTTTGGTAGATTGATGGTAGTTCAAATAAAACTGAATTAGTTTCATTTCTCCACAGTATAGTTTCTCCACAGCATATAAAAAGTCAATTATACTAAAATAAAGAAATGAACAATACAAATATATACTTACACATGAAAGAGTAAACATATGAAAATATTAAGAAGTATGGAAAATATGAAAAAGTGAGTTCAAACACTAGTACTATTCAATATGGATTCGTGATTCAGAAACTGTCCCGTGTGAGTGGGTTTTCGGTACACAGATGTTTCCCACTCAGTGTCGGTCGTCTCTACCAATACGTCTGAGAATGATAATTCGTTGTGGACTTCGAAAGTCGAGTCAGAAAGTTACCTCTCGATAACCAACGCCCTTCTGTGTGAAATAGCAATCGGTGGAAATCTTCATAATTAGCAACACAAACCTAATTAAATAATCTGTCATTGAAAGAGCTGTTTCCGATTTTATTGACTGCTTTTATGATATATTGCAGTGATTGCACTCAAGTTTTTCGCAACCAAATATTGTCTATGAATGACGCAACGTACAGCAAGTACATCTGGAATTTTATTTTTTAAGTACGCTATGAAGCCTTTGTGGCATTCTGTCTTGCCGGAGCGTCATTCGTAGCAGCTGATATAATATTCTTCAGTGGAATTTCTTTCTCATCACAACATTTTTCCAGTGCATTATATATGGTTTCTCCTTTTGTATCCGTCTCCAATTTTCTGGCAAATAGTAGTTCTTGATATATTTTTTCATTTTTAATAAACCTCACGTATGACAAACACAATGCTTCATTGGTTGGTAAAGTGGACTCATCTAACTGAATTGAGAATTTAGAAGTCTTCAGATGATTGCACAATGACACTTCAATGTTTTCAGCCATCTCATCAATTCGTCTTTGCGCGGAACTGTTGCTCAAAGGAATTTTTCGGATAATATCTGCCGCTGGTTTACGAAGCACAGTGGTTATAACTTCTTTTATTGCCGGTAAAATTGAATCCTTTCCAATAGTGTGAGGTTTACCTGTTTGAACAATTAGCAAGGAGATAAGCCGCTGAAAAAAGTTTTGATACAGTTGGCTAAGCTGAGTATTTCTTTTCCAGTTCTTGAAAATAAGTCACACTTTTGTCTTTTTTATCTGAATGCATTTTATTCAAATGATCTTGTAGCCTTGAGGGTTTCATCACTTCATTCGAAAATGTTTTTTGACAAAAAGGCACATAGGCTAAGATAGATTTGTGTGATTTTCAATAAATCCATATTTTATATAATCCGCGCTATACTGCCGTTTCTTCTTGTTTGCTTCCGACATAATTTTGCCGAAGTGAAGAATCGAGTATTGAAAACTTGCTAATGACACCCCTTACAGTATTCACCACCGTACGTACAGCACTTTACCTAGCTGGTCGCTAACTAAATCAACTTGTTTTCGTAATATCGTCGGATGACATTACTGGCTGGATGAATGAATGGCGCGCGCGCCCTTTTATATGAGACAGCGGGCGGGCCTACTACTTTCGAGAATGGAGACTTGAAACTTCCCGCTGAGCATTGAAGCTTACCGCCATTTATTGTACAATTTGACAACTATCGGACAGGAAATGGTTACTGGCTGGTCCCCAGTGATTTATTGTCAAAATTTAACTATTTCCAAAAAAATCACAAGTGAGGTTAGATGTTTCTCGGAATATCTAGTTACAGAAAAGAGTTTTTACAAACACAATAGTCAACCCATAAAAAGTACAACTGCATGATATAATTTCTATTTTTTGCACAGCGACGCAACGTTACTACATAAAACTTAGTTTGGACAATTTCCATTCCTTATATACTTTGTTTAAGGAAGTTCCATGATGAAAGTGTGTTTCTTTACATAATTGAGAAGTATATTCATTTTCAAATCTGTATGGCAACTATGAATATTTAGTGTCTGAGTGTGTTACATTTTCAGAAAATAATAAATCATTCCTACAATTTAAAAACTTCAAATTCAAAATCAAATTCCTTCGTTTCTTTCATTGCTTTCAATAAAAGTATTTTTTTTATAATTAAGTTTCTGATACTCTGGAGCCATATATCAAAAATAGTTGTTGCTCGCGGCTTCTCCCACATAGAATTTGGTTTGTCACATTAGGTTTCGCGACAGACCATTTTAAACAAATAGTTATAATATTTATTCATCAACCCAAAGCTTTAGCCAATTTTTAAAGCCCTATTTTCTTCCTCAGGAGTGGAAATTCCCGATTCCCTTTCTTGATGCTTATTCACGCTATACAAAGAACCTACCTGCATATTTCAAGATTCTATCTGAAATTGCATATGATGTATTGGAAACTCTTTCTATTTCTGGTAAATAAACATATTATTATTATTATTATTATAGTAGCTTTGGCTGTGTGTTAATATAAAAGTGTCAATGAATAAATACTTTACGGTATAGGTATAGGTATAGCCTGGAGTATAATTTGGGGTTTAGGTATAGCCTGGAGTATAATTTGCACATTCGTCTTCACCATGAGTTTGAAGTTCTCAGTCAATCTCGTTAGAAAAAACACTGAAAAGCTGAGGTACTGCTTTTATTCAGTCAATAAATATATTTAGAATATGTTCCAACAAGCTGAGTTTAACAACCGTTCATATGCTATTTCTTCTTTTTTTTTTTTCATTTATAGGTTGCTCAAGCTTTGTATAGATATTTTTTCTGACTGCAGAATATCTTACATAATAATAAAAATGTTTGTGTTGTCCAATATTTATGACTCATTTTGATTGTTAATGACTTACTACAAAAGTATTTGAGGTATGTAATCTAGTCTTACTTTACTTTACTCTGCACGATTTTGAACAGAAATAAAATGTTACTTCTTACATATACCTATATTTTTCGAGAATCAGAATCTGAAAACGAATACTTTCTAAAACAACGATTATTTCTCCTCAGGCTATGTGAATGAACAGCTGAGCAGGAACATACTTCCATTCTGTGGCTTCCTAACTCTATTGGTTTTTCTGTTCGATTCATAAATATGTGCTCGATGCCTTCTTTTTCTATACTGTCTGGCTATAAGAACGAGGTTCTTTAAAAATATTTCACCTTGAATAACAATGCACGTAGGTAGTTTAAGATTGTGTATTACCCGGTGGATTATTTATCCTTCTTTCTTCGCTCCTGCATTCTGAACTAGTTGAGACGACTATAAAATGATTTGTCTGCTTATCAGTTGATCACGAAAGGCGTGGGTTGAAACTGAAATAATTTTTTTTTAAGTTCGCGATATTGAAAACCATTTAAATAGATGAGGGATATTTTGTTGCTGAAATTGATATCATTCTTGGAAAGTTGAAACTCATAGATGCTCAGCAAACAACGTAGAACTGTAGTTTTAGTGATTATAACTTCTATAACACTTAGAATTTTAAAAATCAGAATAACGAAGCAGATTTTTCACATTTTGTTAATATAACCATCTATACTAATATTATCAATGTGAAAGTTTGTGAGTATGGATAAATGTGCGTATGTATACAGGGTTTTTCATGATGAGCGTTAATTAGCCGTTTCTGGCAAATTATTCAACGGATCAACCTGAAAATTCCATAGTATGCATAAGTCAAAATGACCTACACGCCTGAAATATTTTAGACGAAGCGGCGTTGTCGCTACTATAAAGTAGCGGCTTCTTTGATTTTTTAAATGGAGCACCCCGTATATAATATCATATTATGATTCATTATCACTTTGTCAACAAATTCATACACTATATACCTATACCTATCTATTACCGTTTAGAAGATATAAATTAATTTCGATATTTTTTTTTACCAAACATGAACTTTTATAAATGCTGATATAATCTTGAACTCTCTT
>WOGO01007800.1:0-10952 GCA_015342085.1 Leptinotarsa defecta
AGCATTATTTTATAGTTTATATTTGTTAATTGTCCCATATACACGTTTTACTTTACTAGTCTTTTCCAATAGGATGTTCAGATCTTGAGTAATAAAGCATATTTTGATTTGATTTGAAAAAAGTCACTGGGGGTCATATCTGGAGAATACGGTGGATGCGGAAACAACTCGAAGCCCAATTCATGCAATTTTATCATCGTTTTCATTGATTTGTGACACGATACATTGTCTTCATGAAACAGCACTTTCTCTTTCTGATCTCACCAAGTTTAATATTTCTGGGAAGTTCGCCTCATTTGCAGATGACACTACCATACTTTAGAATAATAAAAACACTTGTGAGTTGTACAAAATAATCTCTGCCGACTTGAAAAAAGTTAAAGATTGGTGTGATATACTTTGGAATAATTAAAACACTTGTGAGTTGCACAAAAAAATCTATGCCGACTTCAAAAATGCGTTCCTTTCAAATCTTTAGGACCTAAACTATTTCCATCAACTCCACTTTGAGGTCATCCAAAACGTCTGAGTGTTTGTCAGAGTGTGTGTGTGAGATAAAGTGCGCGCGTCCGTATGCGTGTGCGCGCGCGTACGTGCGCGTGCGTATGTGTATGAGATTTCCTTGGGCGAAATCCAAATTGCTGATTATGAAGTACTAAGCATGGTGTTAGGTGTTGAGTAATAAGAAAATCTAAGTCTTTGGGTATGCTACTTTTGATACAGATTGCTCTGCAGTTTGTAATATTTGTTTAATAAAATGATCAAGAATAATATGTAAACGTCGTGCTACAACGAAGCTTCAGTGGGTGCTTCAATAATGATGGAGGAATAATCTTTCAATAGCGTTTTATTTTATAATTTATCAGGTTAGAACGAATGATAACATTACCTCTCTGTCTGTGGCATTACAAACATCCAAATAACGCTTTTTCAAAATCACTCTGGGATCTTTGAGAGGAGGATAGGGTAGGCCAGTAATGATCACAGCTCTTCCGTTAGCGTCTGCAAAATCTAAACCTTCAGAAACTTTGCCTCGACACACTCCCATAATAATCGCTCCCTTCAAGTTAGGATCGTTAACTTTCTCGTAGTAGTTGGTCATCGCGCTGTTGAATGAATCCTTGTCTCTGGGTTCCACATAAATGGCCTGAAAAGTTCATAAGGATCTCGATATTTTCTCATATACACTGAAAGGCATTTATTACTCAACTTCCAAACATTCTGTTGTGTGATTTGAGAATGAGGTGGCTATACATTAAAATTCAGAAGTCTTTTTTACTAAACATGACCAATATTTTATGAGAAAAGCGTTACCAAGTTGAACTATTGAATACTTGACGAAAATCCATATCAAAACTTACTCTTACGATTTATTTTAGTAATAATAATAAATTCGTCAATCCCAAGAAACATTACATGTTTATAGCAGGGACAATGTAACACAATATTGAAAAAAAACAACCACTGGGAATAATACAACAAATAAAATGAAAGTCTGTTTCGTCGCTTTGAGAACTGCGTATCTCCGGATGCTGATTCAGTATTGGCAATCAAAAACAGTGGACTATCACATTGAACGATAATATTCTCAATTTCTGAATTAATTACAGTATTTTGAAAACAGCAAAGAAATTACTCGTTATCTAATGCGAGTCTTACTTTACCTTCTGAGCATTGATGTCACTCCAAAGTCCACATTCCTGCCAGTGCTGTTGGCATTTCAGCATAATGGGATAGGACGGAAAAAATATCAGCAACCCATTGGGAATCACCCTAGTGAGATTCAATATTGATCTTCCCAAAGAACTAATATACTTTATATTTTCTCTGAAAAAAAACCATCCTTGCAACCACAGTAGAAATTGGTTAAGGCTTTTGCGGCCGAGGTATTCAGTGTCACTATTTTTCAGTTTGGAAGGCCGTCGGTTTTTGGAATTTCTGTTGTATTCGTAGAAATCTTCATTTATGAAAAACAAATCCCTATTTTTGAACAAGTGGAGGCCTGTACAGGTCAGAATTTCAAATCTTTTGAAGATTTTTCGACAAAAATAATCTTTTTTCACACCAGCAATACATCAAATGATTTGTTTCTGTGGTACGAGGACGTTATTCGAGAGTGTAGAGTCTCCCCATAGGCAAATACCATACCTCAGTCGACTTTCCACTTGTGCGTAGTATAAGTTTATTATTTGTTGCTGTGTCAAAACAACTTTGAGATTTCTGAACATATAGTGGAGAGATGAAAGTTTGGAAATCAGTAGCTTGCAATGTTCCTTCCAATCTAAATGTGAGTCAACGAATAGTCCTAAGAATTTACAGCTGTTACTTATAGGCAGAGGTGTGTTATTTAAAATTATATCTACATCTACCAATTCCCTCTGATGACTATGGAATTTCACAAGGTTAGTTTTGTCCGTATTAAAATAAAGAGTGATTTGATTGAACCAAGAAGTTAGTTGGCATAAAGCAGTTTCACAGATTTCTTTTAGTTCTATTTGATTTTTGTTGGAAATCAGTAGAGAAGTGTCGTCTGCATAAACAGTCATCTCAATATCCGGAAAGGAATTTGAGATTTCATTTATGTACAAAATAAAAACAACTGGGCCCAAAATAGATCTTTGTGGAACACCAATATTAATATCGGTATTGGGAGATGTAACATTACGAATTATATTATTTAGATGATGTTTCAGACTCACATACTGAGAACGACATCTAATGAATGATTCTAACAATTCCAGACAAACGCCTCTAATACCATGGTTATACAACTTTGATAAAAGAATATCGTGGTCCACACAGTCGAAAGCTCGACTCAGGTCACAGAAAATGCCCATTGGGACCTCTCCTTGTTCTATATGGTTTATGAGATTGTCATAGAACTCATAGATTGCGCTAGTTGTTGATTTACCAGGTCGGAAACCATGCTGGCTATTTATCAAAATATTATGCTCATTGATAAAATTCATCAGCCTGTCCAAAAATCCATATTAGAAAACTTTCGAGAAACTACTGCAGATCGTTATAGATCTATAATTTTCCATGTAATCGGGACAGTGTTTTTTATAAATAGGAATGACTTTACCTTTCTTGAGGGTTGTGGGGAATTATCCTGTTTCGAATGAAATACTTAATAAAAATGTCAAAGGTTCAATTATAACATTCATAACTATTTTTAAAACGAAAGTGGGTAGTTCATCTGGACCTGCGGATGTTTTATTTTTAAGCCTATCACTGAGCAGATTAAATAATTCCTTATATGAAAACGGTCTGAGAATTTCTTGGGTATTGTTTACTGCAGTATTTGACTGGGTGATCTTTTCTTCAAGTTCTAGTGGGATATTTTTAGAAAAGTTATTGAACAGATCTGATATAATAACTGGGTTTTCCACGTTTATATCATTGTGGAACACATTGATATTTTTGTGTCCTATTTTGTTTTCATTGTTCATTTCGGATATTACTTTCCAGGCAGTTTTACCCGGATCATCAGAGTTGAGAATATTATTTTGATAGTGCAGTTTAGAAATTCTTGTGAGATTCATCATTATATATTCTTGTATGAAACGTGAAGGAAGTGTCTCGCGTGTTTTGGGTGGTTTCCGAAATTTCATAAAAAATATATCTGTGGTCAGATATATTATTATCTAAAACAGCAGTGACTCCATTGCTTTGGAAATTAATGAAAATATTATCTATTGTGGAAAGGCTATTTCTTCGCACCCGAGTAGGCCAATTCACTTTGTGTGAAAGTTAAAACATGACAGCACATTGTTCAGTTTAACAAAATCTTTTGAGTTACTTTACGCGTCACAATTGAAATCGCCCACAAGTATAAAGCGAATATTTGGTTTAAACATAAACTCCAATATTTCTGTCAGTACGTCACAAAAAATATTGAGATCCCCACTGAGAGACCTGTAACAGTTAATTAAAAAAAATTTTTCGTTATTGTTTCTCCAAGAAATGCCACATACATCAATTTCCTTTTATTCGCAATGGTTAGCTAGATATAAATCTTTGAAAATTAGAGAATCTCTAACCCAGATATCCACGCCACCTTTTTGGTGGTCTGTCCTACAGAAAGAGCTCGCTAGAGTGAAGCCTGGTATACAAATGCTGTTTACAGAATCTGGTTTGTCATGTATCTCAGTCAAACACAAAAAATTTAATTTTTTGTAAAAATACTTTACCTAGGGGGTACGCAACAAGCTCATGGAAAAAAAAACAATTTCCTAACTATTTCTAAGAACAATATTCCACGAGATATTTCATTCAATCATATAAAAATACAAATTGACATAATTTACAAAAATCATTATAGCCCAGACAAAATAAACATTCCAGTTTGCATAAGTTCCCAACCTTCTGGATTTTTGTGCAGACTCGAATACGTTATCATAAATAATATGTTAAAAGTCCCTATCGATCCCACTTGTGTGTTGTTATTTATTCGAAGTCATAGATTACGATTTTTTTTCGTATATCTCTTGAATAGCGTGAGCTAACAGTTAAATGATTCAAAAAAAGTTTGTAGATCGTAAAATTCTCTACAATTTCAATATTTTTTCATGTATAGCTCCGTTCTTGGGTTATGGCGATTTTAACCTAATGAATCCAAATATTATGCACTCTACGAATTTATACCAGTATGCATCATCGGAAGCCTATCCATAAAATGGATACTATAAATAAGCATGTATAGTATATCCGTCAAGTCAATCCGAACAGCTCAACAGCTCAATGAAACACTAATGTGCCGGGTCTCATAATGTTACTACGTAATACCATATAAAATCTCCCACATAAAAATAATGATTATATCTAGTAAATTATACCAGGCTGCCCATGCCATATACAAATACTACCGACATTCGGTAATTATTTAGTTTTTATGTCATTCGAATTGACTTCGTATAGACTATAGATGCACTTAAAGAGAGATATTCAAGACATTAGAAACTTCGTGAATGGTTTACATCACACGATCATTTTCCTGAATTCAACAAAACCATGTCCATTGCCAGTGTAGTCTTGGGTGCTAATGAATTTGATTGGCATAATGTTCTTGAAGTGGGAATTGCGTTTATGGGCAATATGACGGACAGAACATTTATAACTGAAGGGCGTTGTTAACTATTTTACCTCTATTAACTCATCGATGATGAGAAGATACCGATACATCCTGCCTGCTATTTCAACGCATAAGTATTACGAAGACATTTGAACTTGAAAAATTCGATTATGAATCAGCTAGCCCCTTACCCCATTAATCTTCTCTGGTGCAATGGGAATGCCCAAGACACAAAAGTTAATCATTCATACAAGAATCAGATATTTATTCCTGATAATCGATTCAACTAGGTAAATATCACTTTCAAGTTTTTCAAAGCCGCTCGACGGGGTGGAAATAAAGTGAAAATATTATGAAAATTCGTATCATGAAAAATTGACTTTTTACACCTACCAGGATGAGATATATTTCTTCTGATGATCGATTGAACAAGTAAAGCTTTACTTCTTAGTGGAAACAACAAACATCATGTTCGAGTTTTCCAGACTATTTGAAGGGATAAAAATATGGTGGCAATTATGAAATGCTTCATGAAAATGAATTTTGTAATATGTTATTGCAGACGGTCGATTCCATACATTGAATCTCGCGTTGAACATACTGTAAGAGCGTTGAAATTAGAGTGCGAAAAACAATAGTTTTTATAAACAATTTGGCTCCCGTCAAACATTGGAAAACCTGGACGCTATGAATAAAAATAGTAATTGAATATTTTTCTCTGTTGCAATTCCATAACGAAGTTTTGGAGTATAAACTGAATAGGAAATATAATTCATTGTTTATATGAAAGTAGTAGTTCGAAAGGACTTTTTCTTCATTTTGTGCATGGTCTACACATTTTCTGCGAAGAGTTTATTTTGAATATGATTTCTCTCTTCCTTTCTCTCGATGAAAATGATGAAAATGGCCGATTTTCACTAAACACTCTAGAAATTTAAAAAATATATAATAAACATTTTTTATAAAATTAATATGAAAAAATAATTATACCTTAAAAGTACACATCACTTGACTCTTTAATTATAAATTTTACCGAGACTGTTACGAGGAAAAGTTGTACAAAACGATGTAGATAATATTCTCTTGAAAAGTTATCAAAAATCACCAAGTGATCATCTTCGAGAGCAAGATTTAATCTTCGTCTTTCTCATAACCAACAACAAACAACTACATCTAAGACCTAAATCCTCTTCAGCGGCCCATCCATTTGAAAGCAATTACCCAAACTCTCTTCATTTGGAAGAAGAAGAAGAAGATTTTTTTAGAAGTGATCGGTTTCAAAAGAGTTGTCTGAGTTGCTTTTATGATGGCATTGAAAAGTAACCTTGAGAACCTTAGTGAGAATTGCCCTCGTTGGCTTGTCAAATTTTTAAAGGGTTGTATGATTGTTATGGAGCTTCTATTGGTGTGGGCAATGATGAAAGTAAAATCATTCCTTGGGTAATATCAATATAGTACGTTTGTTTTCAAGTTGCCTAAAATAATTCCTCAGATATACTCAAGTAACACTTAATTATGAGATTTCACTCAACAGTTTAATAAACTGCAACACGTGTTTTACTATAGTCTAAAAAAGCTAACATATAGTGAGGCATGTGTTGCGGTTTGGTACACCATACAGTGAAAATCTCAGAATAAAGTGTCACTTGAAGGCTTTATGGAATTTGGTCTAGCAGAGAGTGGCTGTAATTCTTTCTCTTAAAGATTTTTTTTGTCAAAATACTTTCAGGCTTATTCAAACAACAACGTAATTTCAAAACAAATTTTTTCACAATCTATCAAAAAAGCTAGTCGTATTTTATGACAGTAATAATGAATTATTTCACTTATTAGAATCTGTATGAAATTCCATGATGCAACCCTGATGCCGCACGCCTACACCCACACAGTAATCACATGTTTTCTCATACACTGAAGATACGTTAAATCTGCGGTCTCTAGAACGAGAGACACAGATTCATTACTCCGATAAAAATAGACTTCGTTAGTTATCTCCGTCTTCGGAAAGTCAAAAGTGACTTGACAGAGAGATCCGTACCTAACGCTAGTTGCACACATACCGATTTTGGACGGCTGACTTTATACCGGTCGTCCAAATTCCAATAGTGAACCACATGTGGGTACGAGACCTGGCACATACGCCGACCGGTGATCGTCGCCGGTAAAATACTGTTGAGCAGCCGTCCATTGGCACTGTATCGCCGGCAGTACCGGGAAGTAGTGGCGCAAGTGACTAAATACACTCTTGCATACTCACCGATTTTTTACCGATCATTCCAGTTTCGACTGCTCGGTGAAATTGTAGTTACTACGTATTAACTTAGTTTTGGTAGTGCGTGCTAATTACGGTGACCGGTAAAAATCCGGTGAGTCTGCAAGCACCCGCTACCAATAAAATATCGGCCGATTTTATACTGGCCGTTCAAAATCGGTGTGTGTGCAACTAGCGTAAGAGATCGCGCACGTTCATATGGTGTGGCGCGCAATATCAATCACTAATACTGATTCAGGGACTGGCGGTACCGCGACCCGTGATTGCCAACAATTCGCCGATTACATTACCGATGTCAGCAATATTACTGGTGACGCACCGTAGGATTGATGCCATTAATGTGTGTCCGCGTGTCAAGAGTATGAATGTTGTTTTTATCCGTATTAATTCCAACCTATGAGAATACACGATTGACTAGGATTGCATTGTATAATTTCGAATTTAATAATTAACTCAATCTCGACAATACAGATTGATAACGTCAAAGTTGAAGAACTGAATTTAAAATGCTAGAAACTTATTTTTCTGAGATTTATTTTCTGTACTAGTGTGTCATTTATACGATAATAAATTGTGTATTTCATGAAAATACATTCCTAACACTACATTAAGATAAAACATTGAAAGAATTTCCATTTTCAGAATTATGAACCCCGTTTGCAGGGCATCCTGTATTTTGGCATGTAACAGTTATTGTGATGGTTAATTTTACCGTTTAAAAAGAAAGTACAATCTTCCAAAAAAGACACATTGAATAGGAAATTACTATTTCCCGTTTATACGTTGGTTTACCCAGAATTTCTAAAAACTGCAAGTGTCGATTACATCGCCTTTGTCTTGTTCTTACATTAATCAAGTATTATAGCGACAGAACTTGTCATTTTTTTTAAAAGCAAATAGGACAATACTTGATGAAAATCCATAACGTGAACAAGTTACACTTCAATGTGAGATTTTCATTGAAATGTTCACAAAAACGCAAATCGTTTTTTGCTATACAATATCTTCCTCAGGCGAGTTGATTATGAACACCCCTTGTAAACTGTTGAAAATCTCACAATGAAATGTTATTTGTATCAGCTGGACACTTATATGACTTAAGCATTTAGTAGTGGCCAATTGTCTTGTGCTAAGGGTACGATCTTATCAACAAATTCAAAAACATGAAAAATAGAGATAAAGGTCCTGAAAACATGAGCCATAGCTCATTCGATTCGGAATCACCTCTAGAAAAATGTTTTTGAAGAATTTTGGTACAGGTGAAAAATTGCAATAAGATTTAAAAAATGGTATTTAGTTTTTCGTTAATAACTCAAAAAATATTAATATTTAAGGAATTTTGAAAAAAGCTCGTTGAAGAGGAGGAACTTTCCGATAAAAAAGTCTCGACTCCCGAAACTCTATCTCCATTATTTATAATTTTAATTTGACTTTGAAAATAGGGTTCCGCGCGGCTGTTACGGCATGCGCGCGCTGCCGCTAAAGATAGTTTATCAAGAGAAATCATTTTTTTATAACATAAAATGTCATTTTGAAAATTTGGAAAAATTCTAGTATTTAATAATTGGCCTATAAATTTTAAACTTCGTAGAGCCCTTTTGATATATATATTACTTCATACCATCCTGCAATAAAAGTTCATCAAAATTTATTAATGTGTTAATTATGATTTTTTATAACTATTGCAAAACGAAATATCCAAAAATTGTTGAGGAAATTTTTTTCAATCGATATTTAGCTATGTCTGTTTTCACATTGAACAATGGCAGTTATCAAGATAGGATATGAATTTTTCACAAAATTTGTTTATTAGATTGTTTTAAACAAATAGAAAAATTCGATATTTTCAATTTCAATGTTTTCTTAATTTTAATTTTTAATTGTTTGAAATCGATTTTTTTATATTTAGATTGTTCAAATGATTAGTTAAGAAATAATTCTGCTTTTAAAAATCATAATTTACACTTTCAAATAATTTGCCAAAAATTTTTTTTCAATTTATCATTTAATTGTTTATTAGTTTAACAATTTGTTGTAAACAAATATTAACCAACGTTATATTTTTTTTCGGAAGCAGAAAAAAAATTATAAAAACACCTATATATAAAAAAGTGCCATTACATTTTTTTTTATTATAATACTTTCTAATATCACACGATACGGTAATTGTAGCGCCTACTTCACTTGTCAATTAAAAAATTGATGTATCTTTCAAACTATTAGAGATACGATAAAGGTCATTCAAGTCTTTTTTATAGAGAATAAATTTCTCTTTCAGATAAATCTAAGATCAAGTTCGTATCTATTGTTTATTACCTATTACATGCATTTGTTTATAAAAATTCGGTATTTTTTTCAGTTTTTCGTATCTTTTGTGATCTTTAATTTGTTAAATTATGCAGATACAGCAATGAACTCAAGAAGAATTTTGTTAAGGGATAAATTGCCTGAAAAATTACTAATTAATCATACTTTTATTGCTAATTATTTAAACAATATACTCACTGTTTTTGTGTTCAGTTTACTGTAGCTCCGTTGAACATAAATGCATTCTTTTTTATAATGTTATAAATCAAAATTTTTTTGTGTACTTTATTCAAAACTGTTCCCGTTATATACTTAAAGGTTTAATAGACTTCTCGTCGAGATTCTACTTCATTTTTTTAATTTTTATTCGAAATTTCTTTCGTAAGAAAATAATTTTTTTGTATCAAAGCATATAAGATATCTATAATAATGACTTAAGGTTCTTGAACAATAATTAAATTAATTCGATTATATTTCTTTTATTTATTTCCATCTTTTACAGTATTGAGATTGTTCTTTACGGTTTTCTGTTTCTATTTGACGTTTTCTTCTTTTTTTAAAGGGAGAAATTCGGGAACTACTTGGCTCGTTAATGTTGGAAGTTGGAAAGTCTTCTACCGTTTCTTCGACAGCATGACCTTCTTCCATTTGGTCTTCTTCTTCGTCTTCTGAATCAGTATCCTCAAATCCAAACATTAATCGTTTGAATCTCTCATAAGCTAATCGTTTTGCATTTCGCTTTTCTAACTCTATTTCCGAAATATAATCAAAACCTTCATCTTCATCGTATTCTTCATCTTCATTGGCGTTTTCAAGTTCAACAAGGTCAGTAGCATTTGAACAGCTCTCCCCTTTACATTCCTTACATGCTCTAGTACACCTCATCCCACCTTTTTTGTAACTACAAGTTTTGCTGCAATTTGAAGTTGAGCAACTGCAGTGTACTAGTTTCAATAAATCTATTGGTGCCAAAGGTTCTGTTGTTCTAATCGGTAAAAAGAGAGTTCCCGGTTTTTGCCATCCCCAGTCTTCAGGATTTTTTAAATTACCAAGCCATGTCTGCACTTGATAATAAGTTCTTAAAGAATGTTGATACGTAGCAGAAGCTGTTGGTGGTAAAATTGCCAAATTTACTGCGGTAGACTTTGTAACACCAGTCGAGAAGCTTTCAATTCTGCACTGGTTAATCGTATCTTCTTTAGCTGCAAATAATTTCAGCATAACTCGCTCTCCAGCTTCTTTTATCTCGCTGACTGACGATTGAGGGTTATAAAACTTTTCTACTTCCAGTTTTAAAAT
>WOGO01007801.1:0-10951 GCA_015342085.1 Leptinotarsa defecta
GCAACACAAATTTCTAACTTTTTGTATTCTTTTTTTATCTGAATCATATAAGTATGGCCCATATATGAAGTCACAGTAGTTGAAGTGGCTTAGCACCAAACTATTACAAATCATTTTTTTAGGGATTGGCTCAAAATAAAATGATTGCAGTATAACAGTTTCAATTACACATAGGCTTTTTTCTTTTAATGAAGCGGCGTTGTTCATTTATCAAAAATTGAACTGATAAATAATTACAGAAGTATTTTTGATATTTCAAAGCTTCAAAAATTTTTGATTGAACAAAATTGGTCAATTTTCAGGCTAAATTATTCGTTATAACGCATTTTAGTCGTCTATAAAATGGCATATTGAACTCAGAAGATATATATATATATGGAGCTTTCAAATGCAACAAATAAATTAATTCTGTATGAAAATCTATAATATTAATCTCAATGTTGAAGATACATTTTTCTCGAACAATTTGTAGTGTTTGCCATTCAGTGAGTATCGGGTTTTTGGGGGACGCCTGTTCTCTGATATAGTATCTTGTGCATTTTGATAACAATAAAAATCATTTATAGAGGCCTTTTTTGTTCTAAAAAAGATCGACAAAAATTTATTTTCTCCACAAAAAATAACTCTCGTTCAGTATTTTCAATCCATTTAATTGGAATTGCAAAGACTGCTTCTCAAAAGCTTGGAACACTGTTTCGAACCAGAAAACTATACACACCTCAGCAACTTTTGATACTTTATAAAGCTCAGATCAGACCTTCTTTGGAGTATTGTTCTCATTTATGGAGCTCTGCCGATAAGCGTACCCTGAAGTTGCTGGATTCCATCCAGAAAAGAGCCATCCGCCTGATTGGAGACTCCAACATTACTTGCAAGAAAGGTTGGAGATTTGTCCCTTTCCTATAGATAATTTCACGGTAAGTGACTTGGCACATTTGATTCTACCAAAAGCGGTACATATCATAAATATGCGACGAACTATGGCTACTCACTGTTTTGAAGTTCAACCCAGTACACTTTGAACTTCACGGTTCGAAAATTCTTTCATTTGGAGAAATGCGTTTATGTGGAATGAACATCCTGAGAACGTTTTTCCAAATGAATTCAATTTTCAGCGATTCAAATCCAATATGAATCGCTACTTTCGCACAGGCACCACTCTTAGAGGATTTTCCTGTAGTTTTTGTATTTTTTTTCCTTGGAAAAATAATATTTTTCTATGATTTTTGAGTTCGAAGAAAACTCTTTCTGATTTTATGAAGATTTCAGATGTGGACAAAAAACATTTGCGTTCTACAAGAACACGACATATTTTGTCATTATGTTTTCCACTCAGTCTATAAACCTCTGTTAAGATTGTTTCAGTACAATTCAATTTCAGTGAATCATTTAGGAACCGTAGCAGTACTTCTGAAAGTACCTCGACACTTTCTTGCAAACCGTATACAACAATATTACCCTTTTTTATTTTATTTTTTTCAATCCAGGTAGCAGGTAATGCCAGATAATGGCATTACCTGCTTTCTCAGGTAATGCCATTATCTGGCTAGAGATAGTATTAAAAATATTCAATGAAATTTGAGAGCGGTGTGAAAAAAGTCTGTTTGAAAACAAATAAAGCCGAGTACGCCGAGGATGCAACACTAAACATCAACCTTAACCCAAACGAACACTTCCTTTCAGTGTGATATGATGTCAGAGAATCGAAAATTTAAAGAAGAAAAATAAACAGAAAATCATAATTGTGAATAATAACAATAAAATGGGAAAGAAAAACAAAATTAATCCAGGGCGACGATCACAAAATTTTCCGCTGCAGGAAAAAAAGGGAAAAACCTAGACTACATATGGAAATCATTTTTAATGGAGCACTGCAGAAAAATCTTTGAAATGCTCTTATAGCGGTAGTTGTGCAAAAGTGGCGATTTACATTGGATGAAATCGCTGTAGAATTTAGAAAAGCCGCTGCTCAGAAAGTTTATGGAAGCCATTGAAAAAATGTGGTTTGAAGTGTGTTATTACAATGGCGAAACGATGGGAATCCGTATTCTGCCGTACTTCTGACATATATCGCTCTGGGTGGAATCAAGAGGAATAATCCAGTTGAACCCTTCCCATGAGAAAATATACAATTCCCCATCTTTCCTGTTCTTCAATGTTCCAATCTGTCTAGCAGATAGTTTTTTTGGATATAATTTAGCAATTTCAGTTCATGCTTAGATTCGAGGCTCTCTATATTTGAGCATTATTCCAATGATGATTTATTTTGATTGAAAAGACCAGAATCCCTAATTTGGACCCCTAAGGAACTCCAGCGGTTTAGCAGAACATGAGGATTCATAATTTTTTTGTTGAACAGAAAGCTGCCAATCAAAAAAATATGATCTCAATAGTTCGAACGTATTTGATGAGAAACCAATATCATACCATTTGACAAGGAGAGTAATAGTGATTCAACTGAAGGTGTTCCTGCTGAAAATACATAAATGTTTCATTCATTTATTGAGAAAGACATGCAAGATTTGATATACGAGAACGTTCAGACATGAAACAGTGCCTAGTCTCAGAAATCTACTGAGGTCTTTTCGAATACACTGAGTCATATACAATTATTTCTGATAGTTTATAAAAATTTCACAGAATAGATATCGGTCAATAATTTCTCAAAGACGTTGAGTCACCTTTATTCAAAACAGGAAAAAAGTCCACAATTCAATAAAAAATCCCATTAAATTTATTTTAATGAATGCAACTGAAATCATGATGTTATTCAACTGATTCAAATTGCTGAAAACCTGAGCCCAAGCACAACACCAGACAGCGCTATTTCGACTCGCCATCGGTCTCATCAGTGGTGGTAGGCTGAACCACAAAAGCATTGCTGGACTCAACTGTCCTTAGAGAACAATCCAAATTCAACAATCCTTGTTGAAGAGTGGAGAAGTGTTTCATTTGGAGCCTAACTAGTGGTCAAATCAGTTTTAGTAGGGGACAGTAATTTAGTTGAAAATATATTTTATCCATTCTCATTATGAGACGGAATAAGGGTAAAGATGCTAGAATGTTGACATTGAATGATGATAATTCAAATTCAAGCGTAGCGCAAACGGCTAAAAACAGGGGTTCTAGTATGGATGAGTTTATGGAGAGGATCAGTAAAAATCTGAGTTGAACAGTTGATAAATGCCTGACTACTCCTTTTGAAAATTTCAATTCATATTCAGAGTGGGTTGTTACAGTTATATGTAAGGCTTGAGCAGTGTAAAATAAAGGCTAGTAGTGTAGATGGAAACAAAATATCTGATAAACCAGCTGAAGATTAATCTGTAGAATGGAAAAATGTTGACCCTAATAAAAATTATATATCAGTACGGAAATATGTGGGGGATGCGAGTTTGCACTTTTCACATAATAGAGGTATTCATCCGGTTTTGTTCATTAAGAAGTTGAATAACTTATTTCAAGAGGCAATTGTACGAGGTGTATGAAAGTGGATCTAGGGCGTTCTTAAAGCAGCCAAATATTCAACTCAACCTCTGCAAGATGTGGAATTGATTGTACATGGTGATAAACCATTATCCACCCGAAATCCAGCGGTGGATACATAATTCGGGTCTTCAAACAATCGACGGAAATGAAGCGCATTCGAGGAAAATAGATTCAATGGTGTAGGACATTCCGGAGTTAGAAATGTTAATAATTCGCGGCCCCAAAAAAATCGCCCTCTTAAAAATATATATTCGACCAATAGCTCGGGAAAACCTAGACCAATCGTCAGGGTTTAGGGGTAACTTATGTCAAAGCAATATTCAATGGGAGTCATGAAGACTTTTCAGAGGAACCGGAGAGTGGGGAAGTGAAAGCCGTAGCAGTGGCACCTACCGTGGAGGAGGTTCTGGGAAACTCGGTTCGGGCCAGAGGTCTGATTGACTCAGAATCTCAGATAACCAGAGTATCAAAAGCATTTTGCAATCAGTTGATAGCAGTTAATCCGGCAATTTCTCGTATCCCTTGCAGGAGCGTAGCACTGGTGAGGGCGTGAGATAACAGAAGAACTACCGTTAAGGAGCAAGTCCCAATAACCATGAGGGGGGGGAGATCGAGTTCGATTTTTCGTTGTAAGTAGTGCCTAATTTGGTACGTGATGCTATTTTCGGTTGTGAGTGGATGAGGGATTATGCGGTGTCCAATAATTTCTCTGATTGAGTGGAAATTTTGAGGGTGAGGTGAGAAAAATAGCATTTTTGGGGGAGTTGAATCTTGGGGTTTATATCGCAATTACCGAAATTTATGAAGAAGAGTCGTCGTATAGTAGTTCTTGACCATAGGCTGTGCCTATGATCAAAAACGAGATAAGGCTAGAGGATTATACTCGCCATCAATATTCTATTCCACACACTTTCCGGGAGAAAGCCCAGAAGCAAATCAAGGAAATGGAGGAGGGGGTGGTACTTGGAATAAGATAAACAGAGTTTGTTAGCCCGTTAGTCGTAATACAGTAATACGAATAATACAGGTCGTATGTTTAGATACAGGATTCATTGATGCCCGAATGGAAAAAAACAGGCGATCCGTTGTAGTTATTATATAATTTTGTACAAGGGCAGTGTTCGAGTATTATTGACTTGACGGCCTTCTACTGGCAGGTAGAAGTTGCAAAAGAGCATCAGAAATATTCAGGATTTTCTTTTGAGCGACTCACGTATGTTTTTGAGATATTACCACTTGGCCTTAGTACATCGGTGGGACGTTTAATTCGGGCACTGTACCAGGTATTGGGTTCAGATGTCGAGTAGTGGGTTATTCAATACGTGGATGATGTACACAGATGTACACAGAAAATACTGTTTACATTTGAAACATTTAAGAATCATTTTTGAGAAGTTTGTGAAGGCCGGAATAACTATGAAATTGAAAAAACGTTTCTTTGCCAGAAATTCCGTGAATTTTTTGAGACACATCATTTTCTATGGCTATGGACCCGAAACGTAGTGCTGCCATCCATGAATTTGCAGTTCCTCGGAACATTCATCATTTTAGGTTTGTGTAATTTTGACAGACGGTTTGTTACCCGTTTTGCGGAGATATTGTTGCCTTTGTCCTTGGGGAGAGAGGGAATCTTCAGCTTTTGAGAAAATAAAAGAGGTCTTTCTGGATGTTATGTTATTAAGACATCCAAATATGGATGATCGGTTTGATATATACAGTGATGCAACCGGGTATGCACTAGAAGCATGTTCATTTCAGAAGATGACTGATGATAAAAAGGAAATTATAACTTTCGTCAGTAGGTCATTGCATGGCCCGCCACTCCGCTATTCCGTCACTGAAAAGGAGGCTTCGGCAGTAATATTTGCATTAGAAAAATTGGGAGTATTCGTGCTGGGGCAAAAGTTGAGTGTCATCACCGATCACGTTTATCGAGTCCTGTAGATTATTAATTGACTAGGTTGACTAGGTGGGTATTGTATATTCAGGAATACGACATACATTCTGAATATTGTAAAGAGAATGATCATCAAATTGCTGATGCATTATCCCGATATCCCATGGCCCAATCTAATTATTGCATAGAAGTGTCAGAGAAGAATGATTTAAAGTTCTCGCGGTAAAGTATTCGAAGCTGTTTAAGGCTGTCAAGGAAAATTTCTAAAGTATTCTGAGGTCCCAAACGGATGAACTGATTTATGATAGTGTGCGGAGTGATATTACTAACAATTTCTCGAAGGGTCACTAAGTGGTTTAGGATTCATGAAGACTTTTTATTCCGAATGGAATCACAAAATAGTTCTAGCTATAAATTATATATTCCATTAGAGCACATTCTTCAATTGGTTTTTCAAGAACATGAAGATAGTGGTTATTTTGACTCGGAGAAGTGAAATCCTTACAAGGTTTTTATTACTTTCCGAAGATGCGTTGAAGGATTGTGGCAGGATGTATGATATGCCAGAAGACGAAGATATCTCGTCTGTTGGAGAGATAAGTTCCGTACTCCCTTCTTCTATAAATGAAACCCTATGTATTTACCTTATTGATCCCTCATCGAAGGAAAGAGAAAGAGCCACGTTCTTTTTAATGTTTGTAGATGCTTTCAGTAAGCTCGTGAGGGTTTCCGTACGGAAACGGGCTACTAGCTTATATAGTTCGATATCTAAAGAATTATTTTAATAAAGTAGGCAAACCACGAGTCATTTTGTCTGACAATGGTAGCCAGTTCACCAGTGCTGTATGGTCCGATTCTTTGGATGAAATCTGTATAAAACCTGCGCATACGTCGGTTTATTATCTACAGGGTAATATGACTGAAAGAGTAAACAGGGAAATTGGAAGACTACTAAGGACACTTCGTTTTGACAAACATACAAGGTAAGAGAATGTTATAGGTGAGGTGAAGGGATATTAAATAACGTCCATAATGATAGTACCGGATACAGTCCGAGTCAACTCATTTTTGAACTGTGAAAATGAGCCCTTATCTTGAAAATATTTCCAGCCTTGCACCGAATTTTCCTGACGTCGGTAAGTAAAGATCAGATGATGTTTCTAGCCCACTAGCGTTCAGTTATGAAGGCGCAAAAGCGAAAAATTCATCACGACAAGAGCAAGAGTTAATCGATATCGAGGTTGGGGATAAGGTGTTGGTTCGTGCCCACCCTCCATCTGATGCTGAATGCAAGAAAATCAAGAAATTATTCCTTCCCTATAAGGGTCCCTGCTCGACGAACAATTTGAGGATGTTTGATTATCTAAATGAAATAACCACCAACTTATTATCAGCAGTAAATTTTGTGTTGGCTGATTATCCGTTTATCTACGAGTTATAAAGTTAGACGGGTTCTCCTATCTAGTAGGTGTTGGCTGCTGTCTCAAATTCCAACCTTGTGAGATCTCCATCGTGGGACCGAACAAAGGTGAGTGTTAATAAAATGTTGTGTGCTGTAGCTTTTCATGAATCGAAAGTTTTTTCTGCAGTGTATTGCTCAAGTTTTGTTTGCTCATTTTGTCATTGCTGACGCTGTTTTTATGGACTGAAGAATTTATTATATTTCGATACTGAACCGACAATCTCCGATTTGTGACCAGATCCTATTAATCTCTCTCTCTTTTGTTGAAAAGCGGAGGAGTGTTTCACCACCTACGCCAACATAAACTGACTACCGTCCTTCATTAAAATATATTTATAAATTACCCGTTCTCCCAGAAGTAATATTGTATTGTAATTGATTTTTTGAAATCTCCCTGTTTTGCCAGAAATAATCATTTCATCAAATTAAATTTTGGCATGAAATGCCTACAATTAACATAATATTCGTAAGTTACCTGTTTTCCTTTATTTTTCCGAAACCGTCGTGTTTACCAAAATTTTCCATTCATCTAATTATTTAAGTTTTGTTTGAAGGTGATTGACAATATTTCATGATGAATTTCACTAGTTCGGACTTCCATTGGCTAATATATAAAATGATTTCAGATCCCTGAACAACTAAAAAAACTGAAAAAAAGAAGAATTAAAAATGAATAGCTGAAAATAACAATTATATTAAGCAAAAATAACCTGAAATGAAATAAAAGTGTAATAAAATACAAGTAAAAATTAAACGATTGAACGAAAAATAAAGAAATATAAATGAAAATAAAAATAAAAAGAGATTCTTAGCCACGTTGGTTCACGACGTTTCGACTGTTAGTATCTACAGTCATCTATGGGTGATGACAGGACTGATTCCTCCGAGAGATGATTATTTATGGGTTGTTCGAGTACTTTCACTCATCCCCGCTTTCCATTTTTTCTGCTTCACTGGTTCAGGAGATGACCGTTTGGCGGGAGTTGGCCATTTTTCGCTTAATGATGGGTTTATTTTAGTTGTTTCAGGAATCCCAAATCATTTTATATATTAGACAATGGAAGTCCGAACTAGTGATATTTAAGTTTTGTAATTATCTACTGTTATACAAAAAACATTGTAGAATTGTTTAATGTGCCAGTTCAACAGATGAAGCTATCTTGTAGCGGAACACGCCTTAAATGAAATTTATATTGTGAAAATTGTATAATTATTATCATGGATACACTCTACAGTACAATTCCATAATATTAGGCACTAAAATGAAAACATTGTTGTCAAGGTTCTTATTCTATATATTTCATCATAATTTTCCCTCATCTGTTTAGTATAATTTGTGTACGCCACTGACAGATTAAATAGTAGACAGATTAAATAGTACGCACTGAGAATTCAGTACCTAGATACTATTTTGGAATTATAGTATACACATATCCATTCGATATGAGTTATTATAGTTATGCGTTTCTCATTGAGAACTGTCGATAATTGAAAGAATCTAGCCCTATACTATTATCCCAGAATAATTTGAGAATAAAGTTCAATTTGGCATATATAGGTGTTTAGTGGAATTCATGAGCTTTGAGGGTTCACGAAAATTGCTTTTTGGTAGGGCTTAGGGGTTACCCTGATTGAAGGTTTACGAAAATTGAAATCGTGAGAATTGATCCCTTAATTTTTCATCACACATTTTTGTATCATTTTTTAATTTTTCGGGAAAAGGGCAGATCTTATTATATCCACCATAGTGATATGATGTAATCAGATAACTTTCAGGACATTCACGTAGGGTATTTCCTTCACGAGACTTACGACATAACCAAATAATAATCTATGGACACGAATAGTGATTAACTCATCCTAGCACAGGACGTTCATTTTGGTTTTGGACCTGAAGTGAATGATATTCCATAATTAAAAATCGAAATTCTTTCAGAGTATTTCATTCCTCTTCCGAAGTTGGAGCGAACATAAAAAATGTCACTCCATCTAGTAGACGAGGTACTAACCAACTGCATATCCGAAATTTGCCCGATTCCTCTGAATGAGTAAGAAAAACTTTCTTATTAATCAGTGGGCTATGCTTGAAGACTGGCAATCTGTACCAGAACCGGAAGGTGATTTTGATCCATCTGTGAACCAAAAACTATCTGCTCTTAATATTTACTTTTCCCGGAGGATCCAGTCCTCTCTACTCGGGGATATTACTTCATAAGGCAGGTCGTAGTTGACAGTTGGAGGCATAAAGTCAGAGGTAATTTTCAGAATGCTGTGACTTCCAGTGTCAACCAACAGTCTATTGCACTCTGCATTAAATTGATTTGTGCAATTGGCAATGTGCACAAATCTATATGCAAGTCATCTAGCCTCTCTCTCCAGAAACATGTGGAGAGGAGGTAGATCTAGAAGGATCTCAATGACCGCTGACAGTGTGGTACTGATGGCACCACTGAGTGTCAGACAAGCCTGTCTCAGTGAACCAGAGAGCTTCGCCTGGGCCGTTTTCTGGCAAGTAATAATCTATACGTGAATTTTGCCCTAATAATTCCGAGAAATGCTCAGATGATCAAATGAGCTGTTCCAGTTATTCCACAGAAGATAAGAATCAGTGAAAATATAAGTTTCACAGTTGCAGTTGCAGTCGCAAGTTGCAGTTGGTTCAACTGCAACTTGCAGTTGAACCAACTGCAGATAACTGGTAGTTATCCCCTATCTGGTTCAAATTACGAAAAGCTCATCGACCAGTTGAAGATCAGTTTTGCTAGAGTCAAATTTCTGATAGAGGTTCACGTAAGACATTGAATGTTGTACTGAATCAAACGACTTGAGGAGCAAAGAAGGTGTGCCTATATCCTAATATATTTCGTGGTTATTTTTTTGTGGCGATTGAGATACCAGCCAATTCTGTTTGAACCACGCTGGTATTTTTCCACTCCCCACTCAATCCTTAGGCTTAGTGATCTGGAGTAAACTCCAGATGGATATCTTGGATTCCCTGATAAATCAAATCTAAATCTTTGTAAGCAACAATGAAAAATAGTTCAATCGCTCCATAAGTCACTTCACGATGACGATTTTTTTACGAAAATATTCTTTTCAGGAATCATCACGTCTGGGGGTTACATGGTCGGCGAAAGGCTCAGCAGTAGCGGTACTCGCTTGAACATAACTTCCCCGGTACCGTGTGCCGCTCCCACAGTCACCCACCACCGGACGAGCACCGAAAGCATACACAGGGTACTCAAGAGTGTCTCCAGGCAAAGCCTTCTAGGTAAGGTAACTCCAAATATATCCTAGACATCTAGATATTCCTGTCTAGATCGTCCATTTTTTATGCTCTAGCACTAAATATCATACAAATAGACATACGGTATCGCTTCCTTCACATCAGTAAACACCCGCCAAAGAGATCAGTATACTACCCCTAATAGTCAGGGTTGTTACTCAAATATCATTTACTTACTTTGCGCCTAAACTCTACAACCGAATTCCTTAAAATATAAAATCTATCTCAAATATCAATCGCTTCAAAAAAGAGTTGAAAGAGGATATTCTTCAAAATCAGAGACTTGAACTTCTACGTCTATTTGAGTAGATGGAATAAAAACCATACGTACCTTTCCTATATTGTCCACTTACAATTCTGTAATTCATATGTGCTCAGATATGTAAGTATATATATGTCTATATGGGCACTATCATTTTGTGAATATATATCATATCCATTTTCATCAACATGTTTTTATATATTTTTACTAGTACGCGTATTTTACAATTGTGATTTTATACTTAACTGTCAA
This sequence comes from Leptinotarsa defecta, assembly GCA_015342085.1. Lineage (NCBI taxonomy): Eukaryota > Metazoa > Arthropoda > Insecta > Coleoptera > Chrysomelidae > Leptinotarsa > Leptinotarsa defecta. The sequence continues at coordinate 10,649 of WOGO01007801.1, forward strand.
TTCAGTTTTATGTTTGTATGATTTTAAATTCAAATATTACATGTCAAAACTGACAACTTTTTATATTTATACTTATATTTGTGATTTTATATTATCTAATGTGTTTTTAATTTCATATATTGAGTAGTTTATTTTCATATGCAAATCCCCTTTATATATAATTCATTCTCATACTTTGATATTTATCATATATTCATTTTTTTTTCATCTGGATCTCCCTTTCACCACATACAAGCAACATCTGATGCTTCTGTGGTTTCTACAATGTTTATTCAACTGTAGGTATTACTTTAGTTATTTCTT
>WOGO01007802.1:0-10951 GCA_015342085.1 Leptinotarsa defecta
TACAAGCGTAGCGGAATATGAAGCAGTGTGGCGGAATTTTGATTCATGTGTAGCGACTTTATAGTTCTACTAGTTGGCAACACTGTTCAATTCGTTCATCAATAGTTTGTAGTTCTAGTTTCTAGTTTCTAATGTTGATAATTTCCAAATGGCATTAAGGTTAAGAAATCCAAAAGTGTCGGAGAATTGTTAATCAGAAAGTGCTGCTGGTGGTTTTGTGGAAATAATTTTTTCAAAACTTTGAGATGTGTTTTATCTGAAAGTAGGAGAAGGCAACTTTATCTGGTACCAATAATATATATCCAAACAATGGCATTCAACTATGCAAACATCCATTCCAACAATACGAAACGGCATAATGCCGTACCTCCACCTTCTAGTGGTGTTAGTAAACAGGGCTACTCAACAATGAACGCAATCAGTCAGAATGCCCTCTCCGCAGCTTGGGGTGGTACAAGCAGGAAGAGAGCTGCTACGGAAGATGAGTAAGTCGAGAGTGGGCTGAAAGCAAAAGGGCCCTTAACATTCACTGAGCATATTTCAGGTACTTTGATGATGATGAAGAAGAAGCCGTTCCCGACTTGGCTTACATCCCCGCCCCAGGAAGCCCTACTAGGATTGAAATGGAAAGGAAGAAACAAGTTGAAGAGGAAGAAGATGACCCGCTGGATGCGTACATGGCAGGCATTGAAAGACAGGTAATCACTTTGTTTATTGGTGATATTGAGATAGTTTCCTTGCAAAATATTTGTTGTTGAAAAGTATATGATTTCATTGGCAGTTAGCTCTTGATGTGAGCTATGATCATAAACACGTTCACTGCCATTAATGTCAAGAACATTCCAGCAAAAAATTGTAGTGCCATAGACTGAGATACGAATTGTCTCATGCACCAACACAGTCCATAAGACCAAGATCACTTTTATAACCTTGTACACTGCAGACCTGTTTTAAGTCAAGTATAAATACAGTAAAAGACTTAGGCTAGAGTGTATGACAAATTTTCTCCACAGATTTGAGACATTACCCATTTATTTGATACCTGTATATAGTTGATCTATCATCTAGAGTCTCCTTTTGACAATGGCTGTTCATACGGTTGCTTTGAACAAATATTTAGGGCTTTGAAATTTGAATTGAAGTCAGAAAATCTTCCAGATGGAAAAACAAACGCAAGCACCGCAGCAATCAGGAGTACGTAATGACTTGGAAGAAGAGGACGTAGAGGAGTCCTACTACCGATACATGGAAGAAAACCCCAACGCAGGACTTCTTCCAGTAGACGAAGAATTCCCTGATCTGGAATACGACTCAGATGGCAATCCCATAGCACCAGATAAAAAGAAAATCATCGATCCTCTTCCTCCTATCGATCATTCAGAAATAACTTACGAACCATTCGCGAAAGTGTTTTACGAGGAACATCCCGAAATTAAAGCGTTGGCGGTTGATCAAGTGACCGAATTGAGGAAAATTATAGACATTACGGTATCGGGTAATTCACCGCCCAAACCTGTATCTTCGTTTGCCCATTTTGGGTTTGACGATAAGCTGCTAAAGGCAATCATCAAAGCGGAGTATAGTTCCCCAACACCGATTCAAGCGCAGGCCATTCCTTGTGCTCTCATGGGCAGGGATGTGCTGGGAATTGCACAAACAGGTACGATAATAATTCTTTATTCTACATTCATATTTGTTTATCAAAGTATTCAAGAAACACAGTTGTCAATGGGTATATAAATTTATAAGTACAAGACCTCAGAAATTTATGTTGGACTCTTTCCAATGTGACACAGTGATTTGTATAAAATGGTGACCAAATAATTGAGCCATATTCTAAGAGGGAAACTATTAAGGCAAGATACACCTTTTTCACCAAATTGATTGATAATAGCTTTGATGCATTGACAGCATTATGATTTAAGTGACCTATAAATCGCAATTGCTCGTCATAGATGACTTTTAGATTCTTCATTGAAGTGACACTTGTTAGTGGATTACCATTCATGGAGTATGATTAGATTAGGTTAGGTCAAAAGGCAGTGGATCCATTCGACCCTCCACCACTAACTGCAAGAGTTTATTGTGGTTTATGGAGGATTAGCTGTGAAATTTTCTATTCACTTTGTAACATCTGCTGATGTTCATGTGTAGATTGTTTTCAATACACCACCTATACAAACTATTTAAATCATGTTATAACATTGTCTAATGATTTTATTGGTCTGAAAACTTCGAACCATCTGCAAACATTAGAAAAATCTTATTTTCAAAACATTCTGTAATGTCATCAACAAAGTTGCTGAACAGAAGAGGTGCACAATAAGACCCTTGAGTTACTTCCGATGCTATATGAATGATAGTTGACCTAGCACTTCCTACCCCGACTTGCTGAGATCGTCCAGTCAAGAAGCCTTCAATCCATGATAGAGACAGATCTGTGAAACCAAATAATCTTATCTCTCAAAATAATATGTTGTGATTCAAAAGATCAAATGCCTTGGACAAATCTGTATAGACTGCTTCCAGCTGGCTTTTTTTTCTCCAGAACCTCTATAATATTCAACTCAAACACCAATAGATTAGTAACTGTAAACTTTTTCATAGAAAAACCATGTTGATTTTTTATGAAATGTTTTTTACAATAAATTTCAACTGATCAGTTGTCGAGCTATCCAGTAGTTTAGGTAGGGAAGCCTGTTATTTATGTTACTTATGTTTCTAGGTAGTGGTAAAACTGCAGCATTTCTATGGCCGATGATAAAACATATAGCAGCTCAAAAACCAGTTGAAGAAGGAGAAGGTCCAATCGGTCTGATTTTGGCTCCTACTAGAGAATTGGCAATCCAGATATATAACGAGGCTAAGAAATTTGCAAAAGTGTATGATTTGAAAGTTATTTGTGCTTATGGAGGAGGATCAAAATGGGAACAAAGTTTGGTGAGTATAATATATTATTTTATTCAAACAAGAGGAAAAATTTAATATTAATATAAATGCAACATTTCTTACTTGTTGAGCGGGGTACAGACTTGATCATTATGATGAGCAACAGACAAAACAACGAATTGAGCAGCAATCAGAACACTAATTTGATCAGGAAAAAGAGAAGAAGTATATTACTTTGGTTAATACTTCTCAAATTTAACATTATACCAAATGTGAATTGAAAAGTTAATTAAAAATTCAACATAGACATTGTCGCAGCAAAATTCATCATAATTTAGTAACTTGCCGATTTTTTTAACTTGAAAAAATTCTTTGAATTTCTTATACTGGAAATCAAGTTGATGATAATATATGCAGAAAAAATAAAAACGAAATTGGTAAATTCAGGGTATATTTAGCAGATCTTTGGAAGTGAGTGAAATATTTGTATTTTTTTGATAGCATGTTTTAACCCTAATATAACTATCTTTGTATCTCTCATGGTGTCCGAGACCCTCATTATCGTCAACACTCTGTATACCAAAAATTCATATGAAAAGTACAGTAGTGGAAAATTAGATAACTACAAAATTCTTATGAATTAATATCGATGAGTGTCTGAAATTTGAGGAGCATATAGGCATTATAAATAAAAAACTTTCCTCCGGATGTCAAAGGAACTAGGATTTAACGCAGCAGAAAATGTTTATTATGCCCTCATAGACTCTCACTTAAGGTATGGCATACCATTTTGGGGTGTATGCAGTAAACAGCTGTTTCAATCTGTTTTCATATCACAAAAACGTGCAGTACTTGATCTCTGTGGAGCAAAATGGAATGATCCTTGCAAGCTACTGTTTTTAATGCATGGAATTTCAACTGTGACTTCATTGTTTATTCTTGAATCGGCATGCCTTATACACAAGAATGAATTATTAAAGAATGATTAAATTTCATGTTATTCACATGTGATAGAAACACTTTGAAATTTTCAAACAATTTAGATTGATTTTATTGATTCTCATCTCTTTGTAGGCTCTGAAAGAAGGAGGTGAAATAGTCGTAGCAACACCCGGAAGAATAATCGACCACATTAAAGGGGGAGCTACGAATCTACAGAAAGTCACGTTCCTTGTTCTTGATGAGGCAGACAGAATGTTCGAACTCGGTTTTGAACCGCAAGTTCGATCTGTTTGTAATCATGTTCGTCCAGATAGGCAGACACTCTTGTTTTCGGCGACGTTCCGAAAAAGGTACCGTTTCACGATTAATTTCAATGGTCAAGTCTAAATATATCGTTATGTTTCAGGATTGAGAAGTTAGCAAAGGATGCTCTAACAGATCCCATCAAAATATCTCAGGGAACCACAGGACAAGCCAACGAGGACGTTACTCAACATGTGCTGTTGTTGCCTAGTCAGGAGTACAAAAGGATTTGGCTATTCAAGAAGCTTGTCGAGCTTTTGTCTGCTGGCTCAGTGTTAGTGTTTGTTACTAAAAAATTGGACGCTGAAATGGTGAGTTCAGATTTTTACGAGCGTTTATTTAACTTATGATGTTTAAATGCATGGTTGTTGCGGTTAAATCTAGCAACTAAATTTTGAAGCAGTCAGCCTCAACTGGTTGAAATGAAACTTCACATAAACGTTCAGTTGAGATGACAATGCATGGTTGAACATTTATATTTTCATAATCTTTTGACTCATATGAATAAAAATGAAAACACATGTCGAGGTGTTAAAATAACTGTTTGGTGCTGGAAAGAATCTTCAGTAATATTGATTACTATACCAAAGGTTCCAAACAGCGCATCACAAATAATAATGTTTATTAAAAAATGCTACAATTATTTGTAAAAAAAAAATTACATGTAATAAAATGACGCCGCACAATGATATTTCAAAACTGATATATATAATTCTACATAAACCGGTGTTTAAGAACATATTGTAAATTTATGTGCGTATGTTTTTCACTATCTATATTTACTTGCCCCTCGTAAATACTTTGTGTATGGTTATAAGTATATACAATGTACGTGCAGATGTGAGCCTGTATTCATAAGGGTGTAATTATTTTTATGAGTTCCTTACTACTTTTGTAATATTTCTAAATATTTTAAATACATTTTATCAACTCCACCCTATGATAATGATGATAATTTCTAAATCATCAAGCAAGTTTTTCCATTAACCAGCTGTTGTCTCTCTATGTTACCTTTCAGTAAGCGATTCCTAGCAACTTCATTACTGTTATTAATAAAACACTTTTTTGTTTTGCAGTTAGCTAGATTTTTCTGTTTTTACCAGTTAATAATAAAAAAATATCTTTCTGAAGGTTTCTACTACAAAAAAAATCATTTCAGGTAGCAAAAGATATCAAGTTGAAAGAATTTGACTGTCTACTATTACACGGAGATATGGAGCAGGCGGATCGTAATAAAGTAATAACAGCCTTCAAGAAAAAGGAGTGTTCTCTATTGGTAAGCATCTTCTGCAAACTTTTGTTTAATTATAACCAGTATTGTCCTAAGAACCAAACATTGTGATACTCCTTCACAAAAAACTTCTCTCTCTTCTTGGATTTCCTATATTGAGCATTTTTAGGTGGCTACCGATGTTGCTGCCCGCGGTTTGGACATCCCTCACGTCAGAACAGTTGTTAATTATGATTTAGCGAGAGATATCGATACTCACACCCACAGAATCGGTAGGACTGGAAGAGCTGGCACCCAGGGTACTGCTTATACGTTACTCACTGTCAAAGATAAGGAGTTTGCTGGTCACATCGTAAGGAATTTGGAGGCTGCTCATCAAGAAGTGCCACAGGATGTTTTGGATTTGGCGCTGCAGAGTTCTTGGTTCAAAAAACAAAGGTATTCACTAACTTATGTATTTGGTAGTGATAACTCTTTATTCATACATATTACATAATAACATTTGTTAGGATTCAAAAACTAAGGAAGATTCCATTCAATTTTCATTTTGACTTAACTTTAATTCATTCTATGAATGATATTCATCAATTTTTTTTATGTCATTTGAAATATCTTTTCCAAACTGGAAATTAAAAGAGTCAGATCGTGACATTTCCTCCTTAGCTAAGAATTTCATTGACATATCTTGAAGGAATATTTTTTTCTACAGGTACCGAAAGAAAGATCAAAATCCCAATGTGGGAGGACTAGGACTTGGATTCAAAGAGAAGGCATCCGTGCCTTCAAATTCATCAGGTTCCGCACCATCTCAAAAATCCCAGGTTTCTAGAGGACCAGCGACTGATAGATTATCAGCGATGAAAGAAGCGTTTAAGACTCAGTATCAGAATCAGGTAGGTTCGGTTTATCTGCTATGATAGAAGATCTGGAATCTACGTATATAATAATAACACTGAAAAGTTTTGAATTTATTGAAACTATTCCACAAACTCAGGCTGATGAAAGCGAATGAGTGTGATGTATTCCTCCTTGAACATCAAAGTTAGACAATATTCGCCGTGGAGTTTTCATCTTGGGTGAGGTGAATATCATCCGAAAAAAGGAGATAAAAGAGTTGAAATATCAACATTTCCTCTTCAAACTTTACTCATACCACTATGAAGTTCATTTGAAGAACATTTGAAATGTTTGTCATGAGTAATATCAAAAATCCATCATTTAAGAATGCCTAAATTGCCTGTTGTGACTGCACGAGTCAGTAGTATAATATTTCAAAGTCATAACTACTTCAAATTTTCTCCAAGAATTTAAATTTTGGGAGAAATATCACAGTTGTTTCTCAATCATAATGCCTAAATATCTGATATCAATATCAATTTAAAAGGGTCCTACAGTCAGCAAGTATTTTTGTATAAAGTGGAGGTCATTGATATTTATTTTTTACAAAATTCACACTGTAGTAATGAGTTTATATATTAGTGTCAATATTTTCCATATCTCTGTCAAGTATTTGTTCCAAATCAAACCAACTTTCAGTTTAATCTACGAATCAGTGAAATCAACCTTCACTTTCGATATTTAACATTGTTAATATATATTTCGAATAGTTGTGGTCCTAAAACTGTACCCTGTAGGACTCTATGTTCAAATATTATTGGATTACTCAAATTTTCGCCTATTTTAACATAAAGTAAAAAGATTTGTCAATTTTTATAACCCCCAATCTATTTCCATTCAATGAAAGTAATAGTATAGTTTATATTTTTATCTACTTTTCAGTTTACTGCTAGTTCAGACCAACCTCCTCCCCCACCGGTTTCAAGGAAGAAAACAAGATGGGAGTAGATTTTCCGTATTTAATTCCTAAATTACTGGTAGGTTCTAAAAATTACTAAAAGAGTATGGATTTAGATGTTTCTGTTGTTATTGTTGTTGTTTCCGGCTGATTTGAAGCTGGTTTTTTCAGTCTTGTATATCCATTGAGTTTTTTTATTGAATTCTCGTCATTTAAAATTGACAGCAAGATTTTTTTTGTTTTTTATCAATTAGAAAGGTTGACACTATAAGAAATGTAATTATACATTCAATAAAATTTATTCACAGTAAAGCAGATTTGTTTTATTTTTCAATTTATTATCGACTGAAGTTAGAGCAGGTATCACAGAATTGCATGAAACATTCATCTACAGGGTAAGAAGAGGATCTTTGCATTGGTGTAAAATCAGACCACAATGACGAATGCTTGACTATACAGTGTATTATCTGAAACTTGGATCTGATTGATAAAAATCCTAAGGGTTCCTTGTTGTTGGTGAGCTCATCATTTTCGTCCTGCGTAGTGGTGTCCGACGTGGTGTCTTACTCCCCACTTGAAATTTGCGTTTTTGTCAGTCTTAACGAATGTATGAACTGGTCCTGTTACACCATGTCCTCCATGGTCTCGTCTGTTTCGAAGGTTCTCACTTTGACCTGGAGAAGTAAGAATAATAAGCGGAAGTGGTTTCATTCTTTTCAACAACTAATTACAAGACTTTTTCATAGTAATTTTTTTGTAACTTGAACATTCTGAGTGATCCGAGTTGGTTCTTGAAATATTTTCATCAACTATTTTTAAAAAAACTCACAAAAAAACAATTCAAGAGGAAAGTTTTATTGCTAGTAATATAAATAGAAATAATTGGATTGGGACACATCGAAGGTGACTCCAATAGTGTAGTTGGTAAATAAGCTTGTCGATAGTATGAGCATTTAAAAAATCTGAGGGTTTTGAATATCCCATCAAATATTGCTAAATAATAAAATTATTGGAGCGGTTTCAATTTATTTAATAATTTACCAAATTATTGAAAAAGTATCTTCTGTCATAAACTATTATATTGTTATCAATATTTTAAATATTTCACACATTTTTATTTTAGCGAATTTCTTCTTTTCCATATCGTTTTTTTCTTTAGTATTAACATTGAATGTTTCTTGGAAAATAAATTAATATTATTATCATTTGTTTGCAAATCCAAACTTTCAGAAACAATTCAAATGACTTATATTATTGGAAAAACAAAAATGTATATCAACTTTTCAATAAATCACAATTCAAAACTGAATTTATAACACGAAAGATGTCATCATCTGTAGTAAAAACTATTCTTAAAAATATTTAAATCCAGTTTTTGTCAAATTTGAATATAATTTTAAAAATTGCACTTGAACATAAATAAATTAGTACGAGAGCTGTTCAAAAAATTAGGTGAATATTCAAATTTCGCGGGCGACGTACTGTAACGGTTTCATTTTGCCATTTATTCTGTTTCAAGGTCAACGATTATTCAAACCTGAAACGAATACTTTCATGAAGGTTTTGGTGATGTATTACTTCGTCATTCACTCAGTTCCCATTCTCTTGCAAACAACTATACAATGATAATCGAACACGTTCATTATATTCGAACGCATCCCCCTAAGGATTCTGTGTATTTTGTGAGCTGTGAATTGACCACTTTTGCTCCATGATAGCTTGCCGCGGAGATTCAATTTTTTGTGGTACTTTAGAAGCCATTTGGTAATTTTGGGATTTGTGTCTAAACTACTCGATTTTTCAGATTAACATAGCATGTAATAATAGAAAATTGTTTTATTCTTGGCATTTGGATGCTGGTAAAATATTCAACTCACTTGTTGGATTCAATTTCTTATTGATAAGGAAATCTTCCTGATTTGAATCTTGTCTTCTTGGGGCAAAAGTAAACCTATAGGCCACATAACGTCAAAGGCGAGTTAGTATTCATGAAGGAGACACAAATTTCTTGGGAGATATACTTCTTTCCACAAGTCCATGTTTTTATTCATATTTTTCGTTAGAAACTATATATTTCAAACTAAAATGTCATTTCAATGAGTTTGACATTTGACACCTGTAAAGTTACGAACTCATAACTCACTATCTCTAAAATTAGTGACTCCACCTTCTTTTCTGTACTTTTTTTTTCATGATTTTTTTTCGACAGCTCTTTTCTGTTAGGGGATAAAAATTTGGGTTGGTACGACTCTTTCCTTCGAATATTACAAATTCGAATGAATTTGTAATATTCGAATTCAGTTGTTATTGGACACGATTTTCAGAAAAGAAATGATAGATTTAAGAAATAAATTATATTATACTCTACTTTATGAGTCAAGTGAATGTTCTGATAACATCAACTGCGTTGGTATGTAATAGGCAAAGAAGTTGAAATGAAATATAAAGTTGGTGCATTGAGTGAAAAGCAGGCAGATTAGTCGGTATCCGAATAATTTTTTTAGTGAAGCAGTTGTACCGACGTGCATTTTCAACCTCAAATTTATCAACTGAACCAGAGGTTCCCAATCTGTTTCGATTTGCAGCTTCTTAAATAATCGGAGTTTTTTTCGCGGCGAGCTTAATACGTCATTTTTTTTTTATTTTCCTGAAATCATTTCTGACAAAAAAGGGTAAATTGTGCGGATAAAGCTATAAAGTAAGGTGGAATGTATAAATATGACGTCGTTAATAAAATCGTGAGTGTCCCGACTGGTTTTTTGGTGTGAAGAAGGTGGAATTATGACCTTGATCTTTGGAGAGGGAGCATAATTTACGAACAAAGGGAGACTATCGTGTTTTAACTTCGGAATCGTATTTTTTCGGAATCGTCCACATCTACCAACAATAATTATTTCTATATCTTTCGATGTGAAAACAAAAAATGGTTTTTCTTGGATGAATAACCATTATTTTTTCTTACCATCAACGTCCACTGGTGCACCTAAGGAAACCATGATGGTCACAGCAAACAAAATAAAGTGGACCTAAAAAAAAGGGTCTGGATAAAAAACACAAAATTATTCTTTGAAAAAATACGTTTCGAGCATTACCAAATAACAATTCAACTCAAATACCTTTTTGGAAAGCTCTTTGAAAATTACATTATTTATATATTTTACTGAGAATGTGCAATGGTACAAAAAATGTAATGAACCTCTCTGAGAGCGTAGTTGTAGATTCTTAAAAAAATAATATTTTCTACTTGAAATCTGAAAAATCTGTACTCACAATAAATTCAAAGAACTTCATTTTGTAGGAAAATGGTGCACTCACTATGGAATTCGAACACTGCAAACAATCGGTCGAGTTGTTCAGTTTTATACCAACTAAAAGGTAAAAAATGCTTTCTTTTGTTCGAAATAAATTGCTCTCAGAGAAAGTGTTTCCTTCCTTACCACACTTCGTGGTAAATAACTGATTAATTGCTTCAGTGAACACAGATTTAAAAAAATCATATTTGAAAATGGTCAGTGTAATTACAGAGAATCAATTCAATAATTTTTTTCACTACTTCCTTCCTGAACCATATCATAAAAACTACGAAAAATTTGTCATGACAAAAAAAATAATGACAATGCTGACACTTTTACTACACAACAGAACTATATCACCATTCTCGACGCACGTTTCACCCCAGGTTGGCGTTATTAGAACTTGAATTGAACTATTTTCAATCTACATAGCAGACATTGTAAAATACCTCTCACATTTTAAATTAACGTTATACGCTGATGATCTCTCCATATTAG
>WOGO01007803.1:0-10951 GCA_015342085.1 Leptinotarsa defecta
CAGGTAGTTCATGTACTAGTAACCGGTAGCATTTAGGTACTACTAACAGGTAGTAGTTATATAATGGAATCGACCGATACTTGATGAAAATCCATAACTAACGTATTCTTAAACACTTTATTGTGAGATTTTCACTAAACAATTTTACAAATACGCAACACGTGTTTCGCCATACAATACTTCTTCTATAGGCGTAAAAATCTCACAATAAAATGTTTATAGAATACGTTAGGTAGTAGTTAGACCTCTAGAATATAAAAACACGAACTTAGTAGTAGAATTCAGTCATAATGATCCTCTGAGGATGCTCACTCGACGCGCGTCGGGAGACCTATTTTTGTCCTGGTATTGGGAAAGTGTTTTCAATATATGCTGTTTTAGGAGACCACAAGAGAGATAGATTCCCATGCCAAAGTCTTTAGGACTACACTAAATTGTCTTTCGATAAGACAAATGAAAAATTTCAATATTTCCTGCAAAAGGAAAGAAATACGGAAAGAGGAAAATGGAAACTTCAGATGTCTGTGTTTGATCACTATTTAGAGAAAATTATTGATGAGAGGCGTTTGGAATTTGATTGAGGATGAGGTGAGGGGCTGGATTAAAAAATAAATGCAGAATATCCAAATATTGAGGGAATCTGTGGAAATGATCAATAATCGACCTCTGACACAAGTTCCATTAGAAACATTTGAAGGTGAAGCCTTGACTACAAATCATTTATTGATTGATACGTTAGGATTTTCGAATCCAGCAGGGATTTTTAACGAGTGTGTCATGCAGTGACTGGAATCACAATTCCTGTCAATGATCTCTTCTGGAACAGATGGGTTGAGGAGTATCTTCCGAGCTTGACGAGATTGGTAAAAGTGGGAGATGTTGTTATCGTGGTTGGTGAAAGTTTACGTCACTATTATTGGCCAAAAGGAAAAGTAATTGATCATGCTGGTCTCCATATTAATGTTATAACAGCAAAAGTGAAGACTGTTAACATGAATTATCAAAAATTCCTTTTCTGAATGGTGAGGTTAAGAAATATATAATTTTGAAAAATATGAATATGTGAATAATTCAAGCAAGTAGCTTTTATATAAAAAACAGTGGTTTCAATACTCATCTCTGTGGTATACTATAGGTTTAACACTGATTATCCATGTATGTAAAGAATCGGTCACTGTATTCATATCTCAGTTTGAAGTTTTCCCAAGTCAGAGTATAATAAATCGATTCAAATTCCACCCATTGACTCTTTAAAGGCCGCAATCTTTCCACTCAGATCATGTCAAATGTCAGTATAGCAATATCGAGTATAAAACTGAATAGTCACCCTTCAAAAAATCCACCCTTAAATTTGTCTATAAACTGACAAAGTTTTCCCTATAGAATTGGAAACCTCGGTGGTCAGTTTACTGGATTCATACATCCCCTCTGCAAATATTGAATTTAAAAGAGATTTTGCGGGCGATTGAATAAAAAATATGACCCGTGTTACAAATGTTCTGAAGAAAAGGGGCCAACAGACATGTTGTTCTGAGTGAAAATAATGGTTTCGAAGAAGTATGAATAATTATTCGAAATGGTATATGTTATGAATAGATAATACTAGAAATTGCTTGAATCAACAAAATTCAACATGACGTAATTATATCGCAGATAATGACAACTATGTTTCCTAGAATAAGTATATTGAGAGGATTGTTATTCTGATAATCTTTGTCGAGTTGAGAAAGGTGTTACATGAAGTTTCAGATTCCATAAATCAATATATTACTCATTCTGAATTGCACAAAAATTTTCATTTCGATAGTACGTATAAAAAAGTATCAGACAAGATGTAGATACAGTTGTAGATCTTTGATTTACTCATATACAAATTTCAAAAATGTAGTGCATATGAAATGATTGTATTTACTTGAAGAGACATTCTTCTTTGCCTAATTTTTCTTTCTCTTCGTCCTATTTTTTTTTATTTCCTTGTTCCATACTATCATTTCAGAATATTTTGTTGAGTCTTTGATCAATTTCAATATCCAATGAAAATAAAGTAATTTTAGTTTGGTTTCTTTCAGTTATTTTGTGGATGATTTGCATATTTCTTTCTCATTGAAAGTTCAGGTAAAATCATATACTTTCTACTTCACATTAGTTTATAGTTCTCCTATTTTAATAGGCATCCTATGAGGCATACTCGTACTTGAAGATCAGTCAAAGAGAGCTTGAAAGCCTTTCTCCCAAAAACTATTTTCTAATATATTTCTATATTTCAAATGATTTGTATTCTGATGATTTTAACCTTACAATAAAATAAATTTCAGTTGAAGTTCCATTGAAAAAAAAATCAGTAACACATACTCATCTGCTACATTTTCAACTCCTTTCAATTGAGAGACTTGATAATAAAAAAAGCCGGATAAACCTTGGTTCCCTTGTAAAATACACTTTTGGTGGAGTATATTTAAAGTGAAGCGAAACATTTCTGGTAATTTGGTTGTGTTAGAATTCCACTAACCATTTGTATATCATATCTCTCTCTTTCTCTAGCGAATTCATTGAAAAACAATCAAATATTCATTCGAGCACTGTTATTCACCTTCACAAATTATATATCCATTTCATTTTCTTATGCACCTGGTAAGAGTTCTATTCTTCTTTTTTTCCACAATTGTATACAGACGTATGACAGAAAAGCTATATAAATCAAGCTGAATCCATTCAGATAAATTCAAAATCTCGATATAAATTATATTGTTGTCATTGCAATCCGCGATGAATACGAAATATACAAGTCTATTGCTTGAAAAGCCTTAAGACCTTGTCGAATCGCAAACACATCCATAAATCTTCGATGTGTGTCTTGAAAAGAATTATAATGCGTGTGTTTACGCGCCAGTTCCTGTTTTATGCTGATATGAGATATTCGGAAACGTCGGTGAGGAAATAAGTGAGTGAAACCAATGAAGTCATCGGATCCCATTTAAGGCATTGATCGGAAAATTACGAAGATCAAAAGATTCAGCATTGAAAATAACTGTCTATACTTCAAAGTAACCCCGAAAAATATACATGACTCAAGTGTAAACGATTTTCAATTTATTTTATAATTAAATTCCGCTAGACTCGATCGTACCACAGAGGTGAAATAAGAACAGTAGTTCAATGAGGTCATCAGCACAAACTACAACTTTTGTATTTTAAGAATTTTCGAGAAACCCTGTCGTCTATCATTCTGTCGGTCTGTCCGTCCAAAAAAAATATTTCGTCACCTATATCTCCGGATATCTTCAGACCAAATTTTATTGAAAGTTGTAAAATTAGTTGTTTCTCTTGTAAGGGTAAATTTCTCATCATCTAATGAATTTGGTCAAGTTCTGGTGACGATATCTTCGTTTTCCGCAAAGCTTTTTGTAGTTAAGGTAATGTGGAGTCTTTATTATATTCACTGTTTCTTTCGAAAAATTCAATTCTTTTTCAATTCATTTTTTAAATTTGACAGTCTGAAAGTCCAAAGGGTAATTCTATGTAGTACTCGTTTCGTTTCTTCAAAGCAATACTAATTTCATCTCGAATTTCATTACAGTTGATTATAAGTACAGGTGATGGACACTTTTTCCTCGCCATATTCCTGAATTTTTCCATACCTCTGTTTCGCCATTTAGTGTACAGACATATTTTTCGCAACATTCCTTCTTAGTTTTCTAAAACTTTTTAACTTTATTGAACTCACAGTGCTCGGTTTTCTTTTGAATTGCAATAAAGCTCGGTTTCCATTTCTTATGGCATTATGGATCTCGTCACTCCACCATGGTATTTCTGGCTTTCTAATCATACCAATTGATTTTGGAATGCTATGATGAGCTGCATAGATAATTGTATTTGTTATTGTTCCAACTGCGTCTCGATTGAAATTGTTATAGATTGTTTCAAAATTTTTTCCAATAAGCTTTTTTCATCTGCCACCTCTCTGGAATATAGGTCGATATATTCCTAGTACTGCATTGTATTTGGTTACTGGCATGGTCTGTGAACTGGTATTCTGAAACAACAATCCAGTTTGAGTTGTGGGTAATTCCTGAGGAGCACGAATTTTTGGATCTAGAATTCAATACTGCTCCTTCGGCTTTATTCAACAAAACTAGATTTTATTCATCTATGAGTTCTTCAGTATTAATTTATCTCTGGTTCAGGCATTCGAATTCCCATATTGGGTTGTGCGAATTGAAATCACCCAGGAGAATGAAAGATTGGGGTAATTGATAAACAACATATTTCAAGTAATCTATACCCCTATTGAATTCGGGTAAATATATGTTGCATATCGAATTTTTGATAGGGTACATATTCTATTTACTATGACTTGTAGTCTAGATTGTATTGGAATAAATATTGATGGTAAATTTTCCTTGATAGAAATAGCAACTCCTCCTAGAGCTCTCATATTTAGTATTACATCTCTTTTGTATATATTGTTACCCCTGAAAGAAAAATCCTCTTCTGTTTTGAAATGGGCCTGTTGAAGACATATACGAAAACGGTACAATTTTGTTGAAAGTAATATCAGTTGAAACAAAATATGAATACATCCATTACAATTCCATTGCGAGATATCTTTATGTACTTAGTTCATCATTGTGTTTCATAAAAAAAATATATGAATTTGTATTAAGACCGTTAAAAATATAAAATTAAAATATCAGAGATGGTTTCATACTACCGATTAGTAAATCACTTGGATGGTTTTCTCGGTTTTCCTTCGTCCACCACTTTTTCTTCTTTTTTTTGAGAATAGAGAAATGAAATTGATTCAGTATCAGATGATACTTCTGTACTTCGGGTTTCGTAAATGTTTCTTCTTTTCACTTGAATAGATAGATAGATATCTACATAGATTTATTAGTCCGTTGTGCTACATTATGTAGATGGGATAGGTCATATTTCTCAGGTATAATATAAATATGTAATATTATAAGATGTCATTTGAATAAAAAAATAAATAATCACCAACTCCATTTATAAATTCATCTTTTGTGTAGAAACTTTTTTCTGCTAGAAACACTTTCAACTGTTTTTTTAAAAACTTGAGGTGGCAGTGTCTTCATATCACATGCCAGTATATTAAAGAGCCGGATACCAGCAAAAATAGAAGACTTTTATACTTTGCGTGATGATGTTTTTGGGTGATAAGCATATTGGTTATGTTTTGAGAATGAACAGGCAACAGTTAGTATCTTATTTTGACGAAAAATCTCTTTACATGACGTTCTATAGTCTAGATTGAAAATTTGCCTCAGTAATGCTTTCTGTTTTATGAAAATTCTGTCCACCTCAGTTTCTAAACCCCAGACAGCAATGTTATTGTGAATAATGGACTCAAACTTTGCGAAATAAACTGATATCAGTACTTTAGTATAATTTATTCTTGTGGGATTCAATGAGATAATACGATTGATTCAATTTCTTGGATCTGATCTCTATATGTTCTCGCCAAGTGAAATGTGGGTGCATTATTGTTCCTAAGAATTTTATTGAGCTTGTAAATGTCAAGGATTCATTCCGGAAAATGAAATTGAAATCGTGTAGGCTTCAAAATGAATTTGCAAATTCCATGCAGACAGTTTTTCTCAGGTTAACTATAAGTCTATTCTTGTAACACCAGTCATCAAATTCGTGTAGGACTGAGTTTACAAGGTAGGTTCCGTTATTTCACTTGAAAGAATAATGGAAGTGTCGTCTGCGTAAATGTATATAGCATCATTACTTATATTATTAGGTAAATCATTCACATATAACGGAAAAATCAGTGAACCGAATAGTCACTGGTTCTCTTGTTTTAAGGCGAGGGGTTGTTGGTTTGGTGAATGACAGCGTTGATATTTCTATCATTCCTGCATCTTTAATTATCACACTCAAATGAGGTAACAATTATCTCACAAGGTCAGTAATATTCAATGGGATTGTGTTATTGGCTTTCGCTAGTGCTAAACGAAATACACCAAACCAAATATCTAGGAACAAGTTCATCTCATATATGGAGCACTATTGAATAAACACAGTAACAACCATTATGAAACAAGTGATAAACTGTTCTCGGAATCAAACGCTTTCCTCCCATCTAAGGGCCGAGCACAGAAAAGAGCTATCCTTTATAGCTGATATCTTTATCGGACCACTCGGATGTTCAATCAGGTTGAGTGGAGAAACGGTTTCCGTATTTTTAGAAACAAAAGGAAACATCTCAATTTGGCCGGGTGATATTTAGGGAAATAGGAAAAGGGAGAGCACTCATGTGTGGCGTCCCTCACGGGAACTAATTAATAGACACGAAAAGGGCCAAAATAAGTGTACAGATCTGATAACGACGAATACATTCGATGATGACAAAAATATATTTGGGATTTCGAAAGATATAGAGAGGTTTTCCAAAAATTGAAATCACTCTGAAATATTTTAAAAATGTTGTATTTATAATAAAAGGTTGATACTTTGATACAAATTTTGTTCTCCTAGTCGACATCTTTCATAATTTAAAAATCACCCATACAGACATACCAAAAAGGTGACTACTATGTTGTTGAGTTCTCTCGGTGAACAATGTTTCAGTTTTCAATGATTGTTTCTGAATCAATGGAAATATTGAGAATATTGTGGTGACGGACTAGGACGCTTCTCTTCAGAGAACCTCAAAAAATTAAGTTCTCTCATACCCTTGAAAACTGCTTTCGTTTTGTCATGAACTTTAGTTCACCATGGAACTCTTTATATTCTCCTAATATACATATCTTTGTAGCGGTATCGAGGTACCGGAGAAAAAAATTAATCATTATATTTCAAAAATTATGTATTTTATACATTTTAGGTGAATTTCCATTTTTCCAAAAAAATATTCTTTTATTCATCAATTTTTATTTTCGTCTTCAAAGTAGTCCCCCTAAGATGTAATATACTTGTGCCAGCTTTTTTTCTCATCTTTGAAACTGTTCTGATATGCACTTTTCGATATGTCCTTGAGCTTTTATCCCCTCAATTGTCGCAAAATGCCATCTTTCCTCTTAGGTCTTTTCAATCTTGGGAACAGAAAAAAGTCGCAGGGGAACAAATCTGGTGAACACGGTATCTGGGGCATGATTACGATGTTATTTTCGGTCAAAAACCTACGAACGAGCAATAATGAGTGAGCAGGTGCAGGTGCAGAAGTCATGATTTTTTTCCACAATATCAGACGTTTTCTTCGTATTGCTGCTCTCAAGCGGCGAAAGACTTCAAAATGTCGGGACTGGTGATAGGTGAAGTATCAATCAGACGGATACAGCGTTTGAAAATTCATTAATAACACCAACAGAACGTCAAACAGAAAATAACCGTAGAACCTCGTGGCGAGGAGAATCAGAATTAGACTCCATTAATAGACTCCATTAATCAGCTAAGAAATTTGTTCGGAAAAACTCTTGAAACATTGTCACAGATAAATGGGCTGATCATAAATATAGTCAAAAAGGATCAATCACTTGGGGCTAAATTCCTTATCGTACCATAAACGCGTTAACAATGAATACCTACTCGAAACATCCCAAGTGGGGCCTGTCGTTATAAATATTCATCTGTTTTTCGGCAATAACCTTTCATTTCGAGAGAAGACAGCATTTCAATGATATGCGATAAGAAAATACGAAAATGATAAGTAAACAATAAAATAAAAGAGTTAACTTAAAAACTTAAGCAGATGGATATTTTGGACGACTGCTCGATAATGCAGTTATGAAAAGTTAATTTTTTAACAAAAATTTATTATACAAAATGAAAATCAATGAAGAAATAAAATGTTTCTGAACTAAGTAGTTGTAGGAAAAACTCTACAAAGATAATACTTCTTATTGACCGTACGACCATGTGGCGAGAACTCTCGATGCACTATGCCATGCTAATCGAAAAAAACAGTGAGCAACAACTTGACATTCGATCAAACTTGACTTGCTTCTTTGGTCTTGGCTCTACTGGACTCTTTTATTTGGACAATTCGATTGTGTTTTCGATGTCATAACCATATATCCATGTTTCGTCATCAGTTATGACCTTCTATAGCAAATCCTAATCGCGGTTGACGTCAAATAACAATATTTGTGTCAAAGACAAAACATAAGCACTACAGGAAACGAAATTCGCTGCCGACATACTCAGCAACTTCTCTGATAGTGATTCGACAATTATCCATAACAATTTTCTTCACTTTCTCAACATTTTCGACGGTTGTTGATGTACTGGGGCCTCCAAGGCGAACGTTATCATTCACATCTTCTTGGCCTTCTGTAATAAGTTTGTACCACAAAAATTTTTTGTTTGTCTGAGGGTACAATCAGCATATGACGCTATTGACATTTCAAGTATTTTTGAGCACTTAATTCCATTTTCTACACGAAATTTGATGAAAATTCTTTGATAATTTTTTTTTATAGCAGAAAATTGCCGAACACGCAGGGCACTTATAACTTTTATGCCTGTCACCAACACAAACGGAACATGCTAAATAGCTGAAACTATGAACATATGGTTGAGAGGAGTATATCAATATAAAAAAGGGAGAAAAATCACTAGTCGAATGTATGTAGCCCGCGAAATTCAAATATTCACCTCATTTCGTGAACAAACCTCGTATACTCAACTGAATAAAATGGGGAAAAACTGATATCAACATGATCCAAACGTGTTCAATAAAGTATATAATAAATAATGGGTTACTGCTTTGGTGGCAATGAAAGATACTGACTGAATTTGAAAAAATTAACTCATTAGTTTTGAATAGTCACAATTGAAAAAACGCTTAACTTCTGTATGAGCGTCACGACAATGGAATTCTGTAATGTTTCCTCGAAACCACCACCAATCAATTGTTGAATAAATCCGACTCCGAGAACTCCCCAGTATAAAATTCACATAAATTCAAGGATTACCGATTGACAGGGCATACAGTACTCACTTGATCCCATAAAATATCCAGTTGACAAAGGGAGAATAATACTCAATATTTTATATGGATTCTATAATCTTGAGACCTCATTTGTATTTGAAACATGTAGAAGGAAGTGAGAGCTTACGTTATGAAGACGACTGGTCGCTGAAAGCAGCTTTTGGGAAGTTGATCAGTTATCTGAACATGAAACTGTATTTTAGTGATTAGATATTATAACAAATTCGGTTTTTCTGGTTCAATATTCTGAGTATTGTATTATTGATCGATTCTTCAAAAATATTACTTGAGATATCAAAAATTTTGAATTTTTCAATTTCATAAAAGTCACTGGATGATTACTTCATTCAATTCGGTTTTTTGGAAATGGCATATGACATATTCGAATTACCAGTGTTCACAACAAGACTCCAAAGAAAAAACATTTTTAATTCCGTTCCAGTTACGGTGAGTTTGCTGTTTAGAATTGTATTGCACCTGAGTTTACTGAAATTTTGAAGTCTTTTTAACATTATTGATGTTTTTATAATCAAAATATTCATTACAACATGGGAGAAGACGAAAACAATCGGGGGTATTGAAAATATAGGGTAGTGTCCATCGTACTAGTAGCGAAAGTAGTTGTTTTCCAATAGAATGGAACTGGCCGATACGAGATGAAAAATCCATAGTTCAACTCATTGATACACTTTATTGTATAATTTTCACTATGAAGGGTTTTACACAAACCGCGACACGTGTTTTGCTATACAATAGCTTTCTCAAGCATGAAATAACTTTACGCTTGTCGCAGTTATTGTAAAATCCCTTATGGTGAAAATCATTAATAAGTTTCAGTTGTTTTCCAGTTTATATATGATAATAATTCAATGCCTATCTCGGTATTAGCCGGGAAAGTAGTTGTTTTCCGGCACAGTTTTCCTACTGTGTAAGTACGTTGGGAGGGATGCATGTTTCCAAATTTCATTTCAAAATATTTACTTTCTCACAATACTTCATCAATAGATCCGTTATCACCCCTCAAAACAATTATGAAATATGAGGGAACACAACAAATATTCTATTGGTTGGCTGATTTTCAAATAGGTCAAAAAATCATTTCATATTACGTTATAATGGCGCATTTTCCAAATTGAATTTTGTTCTATAATTGTCAAAAACCGGCAAATTTAGTCATTTGTCATCCATTTGAATCTTCTGGAGTGGCTTTGATTGAGAGATAAGATACCAATTGAAAGGGGAGAGGGAATTAAAAATCCAAAACCTTTCATTCCCACTGATGGTTAGATACAATTTGTTTCAAAACGGTAACACAATATTTTTCTGTTGTTCAGATTCAAAATAGTTGATTCATAATGCGTTATGTAGATTATTAATTTATTTATTCAACGGCAAAGCCAATTTATAAAAACATATGTAACAAAATGTGAGGAAATGCAAAGTATTTTTGAATGCTCATGTTTGATGTCTACATTACAATTTACAATTTTACCAAACATTTAGCAAACTGTGAAATACAAAATATCAATAAATCCTTATGTCTAGTGACTATATTACTGAAAGATGAAACAATTCTGGTAGTTCCAAAAAAAAAAGATGTAACAAATCTGGTACTCACAAAGAAAATGATAACGTAAAGAAAAGCTTCGAAAACACTATAGCCTTTTCAATTGATTTTTAAAGACCTGAAGTGATACATTATACATTATTCAAGCTTCGAAATACGAGGCATTGGACTGTTCAAAGCATAATTGGTATGGAAAGGATGTACATGAAAAATCTCAGAATTTCTCGTATCTTTTTGTTTAATATGAAAAGTTATGAGTTGAAGTAGTTCTTGGCAGTTTATTTCACTATTTATTAATTTGAAGAGAAAACTCAAGTTCATAGAAATTCTCCTATCTTCCAAAGATTTTATATTTAACTTGGTTGAGAGTTGACTGTAGTCATATTCATTTTGTTGAATACCAAAGTGAAAAATCAGTAGACATT
>WOGO01007805.1:0-10950 GCA_015342085.1 Leptinotarsa defecta
CTTCAAACGAGTAAAACGTCAAATTCATTTCCAAAGCATTCTTGTGAAAAAAGCAAAATATTCGTAATAACTTCAACATGCATCGATTATCAAATAATCGACTTGAAGTTTTCAAGTCCAAATATTTAGAAAACGGTTGCTTACAGCGACTAGTAACAAGGTTAGCTTATTTACGTAAATTGATAGAGGAATCGATTTTTTTACTGAAAAATGTGCTAGAAGTACGCCCAAAAAATTTATGAATCTTTATAAAAGAAAAAGACGTGTAGGTGGCGCCCCCTACGAGTAAGAGCAATAAGCATAAATAAAATTGAAAATTAAAATAAATAGCTGAAAATCACAATGAAATCAATCAATGAACTGTGAAATAATCTGTTTTTCCGTTAATCAGTTATTGCCCCCATACGAACGACACCTCTCAGAAGTTGGAAAACTTGTGCGAGCTAAGGACTAACGAGGTTTTACCTTTTAGCGTGTGATTCCTAATATAACAATGAAATAAAAATAAGAAAAAATTGTTTGTATCCACGATCGTCTTCGGGTGATGACTGAACTATTCTTTCGAGAGATGATAATTCGAAAATGTTCTCTACGTTAGCTTGACTGAATGCGTCGTTAGACAAGAAATGTGTAGCTTCTTTGAACCTTCTCCCAAACCAGTGTTCCTCCTTGTGAATGATCTCAGCTTGCGTTCATTTGATGTAATTTTGATGAGTCTAAACATGCTCTGCCGTCCCCGATTTGGTGGTTTCCTCTCAATGTAATTTCATTTCATGGTTTATTGCCTGATATGATTGTTATTTTTGATATTCATTTCAATCATCTTTTTTTTGGTCCTTCAGAGACTTCATATCATATTATACCATATTGGACATTGCATTTCATTTCTCTGCAGTTTTCTCGTATACTCTTGTTTATGTTGGCAAATTGGAAAGTATAAATAACCTCTACCCCTACCTCGGCTTGAATAATTATTCTTCTGAAAATTCATGAGGATTGAACCTAAGCACAGTTAATTAACTATGAAAACATTTTAAACGCAGTTGTTAACTAAAACGTCCATCATTCCATAAATTGGTGAATGTAGCCGTTACTACGTGGTAATAAATCATAATAAGGAAAAGAGAATTGTCTTATGGCGAAACATCGATGTCTACCAGTAAGGATGACAGTGTTCCATGTAAGTGCAATCTGTTACCATTCATTTATAGTAGAACTCCTGTGAATGATATCTGAATTTCATTTCATAACGAATTTTTGGAATACAAACTGAGTAGAGAAAAGTATCTTCTGTATAATTCATTATTCATGTAAAAGCATTTGTTTCGAAATAATTATTTTCTTTCGTGTAATTCAATGTTTATATGAAAGTAGCTGTTTCAGGAGGGCTTCCTTCCAGTTTGTGTCTGAAAGTTGCTTCTTTGCATGATCTACACATCCATGTATAGGGTTACTTATTTTCAAATTGATTACCTCCTTCCTTTCTTTGGAAGATTCCCACATATTTTTGTATCAAGATGGAGTAGTAGAAAGCCAAAAACTTTCTTACTCTAAAATTAATGACTCCTTAAAATATAACCCCTTCAATTCAGAATTGAAAACTCTCTATGTTTTTAACAACTTTTATTTGTAACTAACGTTACTGCAGTTTCGTCCTATAAGGACATTTTTAAAGTATAAGTTAGGAAATGTCCTTATAGTACGAAACTGTAGTAACGTTAGTTACAAATGAAAGTGGTGAAAATATAGAAAGTTTTAAATTCTCTTTTTCTCATTCCATCATTTTAGTTGTCATTGGTAGGATTAGTTGATTTTAATTTTCAACATTTGCCACGCTCTGAGAAATACTAAGTATATTAAATAACTTACTCTGACATAGGCAGCGGTATCATGTTCGAAGGAAGTGTTCGTATATAATCCTTTGATCAGTTCTCCAGCTTTAGTTCTATTTTCAGGAGATGTATTGATTCCAAGTGGTACAAGTTGTGCTGGATTGTTATCGAGTGCTATCCGTGAGCTCACATTCGAATCTGGAGTGAAATATATCAATGAATCATTGACGTCAATGAAAAAATTTAAAACTAATTAAGTCTGAATGACTGAATTATTTATGCAGTATATAATTTATTATTACGATATGTACTGAAATAAAAATTTTGATCCATGGACATATTTTTCTTCTTTGACATGTTCAAATAAGGTGAATGTTCAAATTTCGCAGGCTACACACATTCGGTTAGCGACTTTTTTACATTTTTATGTTGATACAGCCGTTTCGAATATATTTTCACAGTTTTAGCTATTGAGCATGTTCAGTTTGTTGGTGAAGGCATAACAGATGCGTTTTGTGTGTCAGACGATATCCTACTATAAAAAAGGGATCAGAGAATTTGCATAACATTTTGAATAAGATTTATTGTGTCATGAATAAAACGAAAAAAATCCGATCGTTAGTCATGAACCCATAACCACCTAAACTTTATTCGTTGATTAAATTACACAAAGATATCTACCCGATTAGACCGGTAGTTTCACAATTATTCAAAACCACACGAATATCAAATCAAAATTCAGTTTGAGGAAAACATACCATTTGATCAAAGAAATTCAAGATATTACATTCCCCCCGGATAATGTCAAATTGATTTCATTCGCTGTAATCTAATTCCCAGTATTCCTCCGATTACTCTTGTTGAGAATCTATTGGAGGAAAAGTATCAATTCCGTAGTGAAAAAGGAAATGTAAGACGTCACAGAATTACTTCCAATTCGATGTAACTTTTTACTCGTTCTGCAGAGGTCTCATAATGGGAAACCCACTCACTGATATCCTGGTATGTTTCACAGGAACGAACAGTTGACTAACTTCTTGAATTTCATCAATTCACTCCACCCCTCTATCACATTCACAATGGAGATGGAAAAGGACGACTCTACATTTTTTGGACTTAAAAATAACAAAACTTAACAATGAACATGATTTTTCAATTTATCGTAAACCGGCACATACCAATATTATCATTCTTAATTTCTCCACTCACCCGTATCAGCACAAAGTAGTAGCTTTCAAGAGTATGATCCACAGACTGATTAATGTGCCCTTGTCAGAGGCGAATTTCAATAAAGAATTGAACATAATAAAACAAATAGTCGTCAACAATGATTACGATAGCAGTCTAATATATTCTATGTTCGTTATTATCAAAAAAGCTATACAGTCAAGCTTTTACAGAAGTTTACCCTCTTCGAAGAGAAGAGAATAAAAGTTATAGAACC
Source organism: Leptinotarsa defecta (assembly GCA_015342085.1). NCBI lineage: Eukaryota > Metazoa > Arthropoda > Insecta > Coleoptera > Chrysomelidae > Leptinotarsa > Leptinotarsa defecta. The sequence goes on from WOGO01007805.1 coordinate 3,277, forward strand.
TTAACCTACTAAGGCGAACCCACTACAAAGATGAAAGTTCAGTTTCAGAAAAATTGGGAGTGTATGAATTATCGTGTGGGTCATGTTCGATATTTTATATAGGTCAAACTGGAAGAACGTTCAAAGCCCGCATAACACAAATATAGCTTCCAGAATGGAAAAATTAATTCCACATATTCACAGAGGAACAGGAGTTCAACCATGAATACAAGCCTCCCCATTTTCAGAACAAAGGTAACCTGTTGGAGAGTATGGAAATAAATAAATTCGAAAAGTCTCAATATCTTATGAACCATCAAACTGAATTGAATAATTCGCCATTATTGAATCTGTTCATTTCCAGGTAAAAATAGTTGGGTATATTTACGGTACTTTCGAAAAATTTGTACTTATGATGCACTGTTTGAAACCTTTGGTGTAGTAATAAATATTACTGGAGTTTGTTCCTAACAACAAATTGTTATTTTTAACATCTCGACACGTGTTTCGATCACCAAGTGATCATCTTCAAAGAGGAAAATTAAAAGTAGAAACTAACGCGAAACTAACCCTATTTATGCTATATAGATATCCCATTCAGGTAAACCAAATCAAATCAAATCAATATATACTTTATTGTCTGAAGATTTGCATCTTATTAACAAAGTCCAAGAAATACAATGTTGATATAAAAAAAGTACTAAAAAAGTATAAATGTAAATATAAAAAAGTTCCAAAAATGAATAAATGTAAATATAAAAAAAGTTCTAAAAATGTATAGATAAAATACCACCATGTATAAAGTGATAGTACAATAGTAGTAAAAACTGCAACCGCAACTGCATTTCGCCGACATTTCCCATAAATCAATAGCATATCTACTTTCTCGTTTCTGTTATACACTTGTGGCATTTTTAACTTATTTCTGTTAGAAATCAGATTGACAACAATGTGTTCAGTAACTAACAAACAATGTCAATTTATAGAAATGTCAAAAATTGTTTGTGATTCATAGCCACCTCATTAACTTACCTTTATTGAATTTCGAAAATACTTAATAATTTTCATGGCTCTCTAGATCGAAAAATAAACCGAGCGTCTTAACATTTAAAATATCAAGTATAGGGTATCCTTGGATTCAGAAAATTGTGTTGATTTAAAAAATATAATATACAGGGTGTTCTATTTGAAAATTAAACGTTGATAAGATTTCCGGAAAAACCGGAAGTTGAAAAAATCTCAAATTACGTCAAAAGTGCCTCTTTGTAAGCATAATCAATATTAATAGTTCCGTAAAAATAAGTGAAAGAATAAAGAAAAAGGGGTGTGTACTATGAGTCTGTGTCACACGGTATACTCATGAAGTTTCAAAGTTTTCAATGGGAATAAAGTTATCAATTAACTGATGTTTACTTACTGAGAGCTGAAAAAATCATTTCCTCTGATGTGAAACCTAGCAGAATTGGTATTCTTCTGAAGTTTCCATCCAAAAGTGATTGCAAAGGAGCATAAGAAAAATAATTGGATTTTTCTATAATTGGATCACTTGCTGCTTCACATGCCTACGGAATATATGTCAAAATTCAAAAATGTTCATCATTGAACACATCATTTCCACAAAGTTATTGTAAAGTTGTATATGTTTGAAATTATAGAGTTACTTCAAATACTTTGTATATTGACAAAGATTATTGTGAATTTTTGGGCGAATGTTGGTCTATTCGACCTAACACCGCAACCCACAAGGGTTTGTTGTGGCTCACACCTATTTACACTAGACCAAATAAACTTAGCTTCCTATTGAAGCCGATTAGTTTGTATAGTAAGTGGTCTTTCAGGTCAAATGGTGAGAGTACAGCTCTGCCGAACTCTAAAAATCTGATTCGGTCTTCAGTGAGGCAGGCACAAAGTATGTGCTCTGCTGTTTCATCATTGTCTGAATAGAAGCGACACACACTGTCTTTCGACAGTTCGAGTCTCTGCATATGATGACTCAAATGACAATGACCTGTAAGAAGGACTGTTAGACATCGTAGTTCATCCCTACTATAGTCCAACAACTGTTTGGTATCAAGCTTCGAAGGGTGAATAAACGCCTTGGAGTGGGCCAATCTTGGAAAATTCTGACAGAATTGTAAGTGGTACATGGAACTAGTTTTTTATTCCTGTATCGTGATGTAATCTAATTCATTGTGAAATTCAACTGGTGCTAGAGTTGAAACGTAATATTTTTTGAAATACTGTATAGGAGTTTTTCTCTGGGAAATATTTTCAGAGAAAGCTAATAATTAGGTGACCTGATATGCGGTAGGATTCCCAATCTCATTTCAAAATAATGAGTGCAATTAACAATTTTCATTCGGAAGCAGAAGTAAAAAATATAATGTTTTCACTGCGGCTCATAAAAACACTTCTGTGTGTGCTTTCTCATAGCCATATTCACAAACGAGTATCAATAACTGATTCACCTCGAAACAGTTATTCAATTGAAACATATTCATTCAATATGTTTTGACAACATTTTGAACTCGATTTGACACTGATATAGCTTCCTTCTTTTTGTGTACGAGTTGACCAGATGAAAATGTAGGGAGATTCAATGATTGTGAATGTTTGCATTGCGATATTATTGGAGAAAGAGAAAAAAATAACTCACCTGAAAGAGGGAATGTGCAGAAACTCTTTGAAGAATTTGAAGAAGATCCTCGGAGCTATTTGATTTGAAATTTTTGTCGAAGAAACGACCGCAATCGAAAGCTCTTTCTCTAGAATTCATATGTCCAAAGAAAACGAGGGGTGAACCACTTAGCATAATTGCTGAACGGAAAAGCTCTGAAAATACATTTATCAAATTCTGACATTTTTCATAAATTAGTAAGTATATTATATATTTGATAATTCTCTATCCAGTCATTATTATCTCTGATTGAACTCATTTACAATATTTTTTTCTCAAGATTCCACTCAAATTATTTCTTCACAAAATATATAAAATGATATGCTCATTCAATTACCATTTTTTCGAATGCAAAACACAAGCAATACAGAAAAATCTTTAAGGCGCTCTCAGAACGTTGCCTCTGCGAAAGTAGCGATCCACATTGGATTTGAACCGCTGGAGATCAAATTCATTTAGAAAAACGTTCTGATGAAGAGTTCTTAAACAGTGAAGTTTGAGGTGTACTGAAAGTATCTATAGTACACTATAGAAGACAAACAAATCTTCAACCTTCCTTCGATATTTCAGCAACATGCCAAGACATATTGGTGTCCATTTTGATCCCCAACAAACTTATCGATGCAGAAAGCGGAATGGGCTCATTTAACATTTTTTTTAATTTCATAATTTGAATGTTTCGGTGGCGTTCACCCAAACGGGGCGTGGTCAAACTTGACGTCATATCAGTCGACTCGGCGACAAGGGACTGCTGGTGGATAAGCGAAATACGTGTGCTAAAGCCGTAGAAAGCAAGTTGTGTGTTGTTTACTGCAGTGGGTCAACTGCGTGAATATAATTAATGATAAGAAATGACGTTACAAGTATTGTATCGTTCCTAAATGCAAAAATTCTTTGGTAACTGCACCAGATAAAATTTTTATTTTACTGTTACGAAAGTGATGGCACAGCGCTATGCGGAGGGCCGACTTTGTATCTGCCAAGGGGACGCACTTTTGTTGCGAAGATCACTTTGACGTAAGTATGAATGTTAATGATTAATTTAAAAAAAAATACTTTACTCTGACCACTACTTTCAATTTTAGATTGAAATAGACTTAGAAAATCACATGTATATCAAAACTATGAAAGTGGGAAAAATTATGTTAAAGCCAGGCGTAATTCTGCATATATTTGATTTCCAGATTGATAGACCGACGGCCCATACATCTAAATCTCCACCGTTTGTTACCGTTTGTTACCGTTTGTTCGAAAAAAGGGCAAACAAATTTTGTTGAATACTTGTAATGAAGATATCGATGAAAATCAAATCATGTGTGATGAAGCAGGTACACAGGAAAAGACCTTTGATGTTGGAATTCAAGTTAATAAACAGGTTTTTCGAAGATCAAAAGCTAAACAGACCGTAAATATTATATACCACCGAAAAAAATCGCTGTAAATAAATAGAAAATACTGAAAGTATTGGAAAAAAATACTACTAAGTTACTCCAAGGACAGTGATAGTGTGAGTATATCAGACATGACTTCTGTTGATACATCATCAGATTCTACTTTGTCTGGAATATTAGTTGAAAACTGGAAATCGAACAGCAATATTGAGCAAAGATCTATTTGCGTCATAGAGAAAAATCCGAAATTATGTCTTGGAATCCCAAGATACTCTTTATTTATTATAGAACTTTTGTCTCAAAAATGCCAGTTACCCAGATATATACATTACTATATACATTACTATATACATTACTTTGAAGAAAATTAAATTGAATTGACGATAGCAGCAATTCATAATCTCCAACTGCAGGCCCGGTTGCCACCGATCGAAGCTCGTTTGACTGGTATGACGTTGAGATGTACCGCGGGCGATCTCAAATTTTCAATATTGCTCTTGCTCAGTTGTTAATTGACATATAAACCGTGAAATTTTGTAGGATACTTGGGAGATGATTTACTTTTATAATATATAATTTTCAATGAAAAACGAAATTAGCCTGTATGAGTCCATTAAAAGTTTGCATTGCCAAGCACAAGAAACACACACAGCGAGGAGAAACCAGCCAATCAGGAATAGCAGAGCATGTTTGGACTCATCAACATAACATCAAGTGGCCTCAAGCTGAAGTCATTCACACTGGAATTTTCATTTCCGTATAATCATAACCAACTCCTATGAATTATCGATTTTTCGGACCAATATGCATGTATAGATAAGTCTTCTTAAAATATATTCTGAATTTTTATTTCGCCTTCGAAATATTATTTCTCAAATGCGTTCGTTTCGAAGTTAACATATATTTTAAATATCATTTGATCTCTAACGAGCGAAAAATATTATACTTTGCCTTCATTCAGCTCGTTTATATTTCTACTCGGCAGGAGCAAAAAACTTCAAAGACCAATTTGCCATGTAGAGTAGAGTTATTAATTCTTCCTCTTTACAGTATTGGCTCCAGAGAGAATGTTTTCTGAGAATTCATCAATTTCTCTGATTTATTATAAGGATGTTATTAGTTCGAAACGTATTGAATTCCATCGAAACTATAATTTTCACATATAATAATCTATTGGGACTCCCAAACGAATATTTAACAATTTTATAATACTGTATTTATGTAATGTGGAAGCGCAGCAGGGCTACATATTTTTATTATTCGTTTTTTGAAAATTACAACTTTGAACTCGAAGTTCAGACTAGAGTTTCGAAATTACTACTTCAATATCAAAATTACGACTTTTTGAATGCAAGTGAATTCTTCTCCATAAACATACTTCCTAAACAATTATCATCGTTTCAATTCTTACAAGAAATAATAAGTTCTTGATCAAGTTACTCACCGAAAAGTAGTTTCTTCGTTTTGATGATAATACTATTTGAAAAACCATCAGAAATATTAGACACATCTGTAATTCAGATAAGGTGGTGTCTGTTTTTTAATCAATGATAAAAAAAGTACTCCGCAATCTCTATTCAGACCACTCTGTCAAGATGGTTGTTCTGATTATTGGAGTGCTTAGTGGAATGATGCCCTCTCCACTCTCGAATCTCAAAATCATACAGGCTTGCCGCACTAAGGCAGAAATCTTAGCCGGACGGATGCAGAAGGCTATCATTCTTGGCTCGATGCGCTTGCTCAGGGCACATGATTCTCAGACCCAGTGATAACTTACCCCACGGCGTGGGGAGTGGTCGTTGCTTGATAATACTGGCGCGCCCTTCCGAATGTATCGGGGCTTCGGGGATAGGGCCTGACCAGCGCAAACTACGGTTGAAAAATAGTAATGATGAAATAATGATACATTAATCATTCATAAATATATAAAATGATACAGAGTGATTTTTCGAAACAAAAATATCTAATGGAGGTAAACGAAAGGAGAACCGTTAGACTTAGCATCCAATTCTTCCACAGTCCACTTGTAAAGCCAATAAAAACATACACACATGAGAAGAATAATGAAATAAAAATTTTCTAACTCAATAGAAATATTTTGTACTCTACCCATGGTTTATTAATAATCATTATCAAATAGTACGAGGACTGCAAATTAGGAGTTAGCTGATACCCAAACTCCTTGCATCTATTGATGATTTGCAAGTAAAAATTAATGATTTGAAAATCAAAATGAACTCATCCCAAATAGCAATATCTGAAGATGATATAATAGATCAAATCAATGAGAGGCAGAGAAAGAAGAACAATGTTATGATTTTCAATCTTTGAGAAAATGGAAATTCACCAAATGGTAACGTAATAGAAGTAAACTCCCCTGCTGATGAAATAACAGAGGAAGAACTGAAAATTGTTGCCACATGAAGAAAAACGAATAGAAATGGTGCAAGAGTCTTAAAAATTATTTTTTCTGACTCCGAAGATGCCCATGAAGTTCTCAGATGTGAGAAAAATATAAAAAAGGAAAGAAAAGTGTTTATCAAGGCTGATTTAACCCTGCGTCAAGCTGAGCACTTGAGGAAAGTTCAGAAGGAGATGGAAGATAGAAGGATTAAAGGAGAAAATGTTTTTATTCGATATGTTGGAGATATTCTCCGAGTGACAAAAAACTTAAAACAGTAATTAAATCATCAGCCAATAGTATTGAAACATTTTCAATAATTATCAGAACGTTGGAGGACTTAGAACAAAACTAAATGAACTACAGCATTCGATACTAGGGTCTGATTATAATATTGTAATTCTTGTAGAATCCTGGCTGAATAAAATTTTTTTATTGAAGAATTAGGTTTAAAAGGTTATAATATCTTTAGGTTAGATAGGGATAACACAGATAGTGATAAGAAGCGTGGTGGTGATATTTTGATTGCTGTTGAATCTGAATTGAATGCTGAAACAATTAATTTGCCACGGAATGTATTAGAACGATCATTTGTTTTTCTCAATATTAAAAATGGTGAAGTAGTAATTGGAGGAATCTATGTACCACCATCATCATCAAATTATATTCATGAACAACACACGTATGATATTGACTATATTCTTGAAAACTATAGAGATTATGAAATTATCCTATTTGGGGATTATAATATACCAAATGAGGCTTGATTCAACGATGATTTGGGTCTGAATGCCAATTGTCCAGATAACTCTCCCGCTATTGTGTTACAACACTATTTTGGCTAGTACAACCTTCATCAATTGAACACCATTGTTAATAACAGAAATATGGTTTTTTCATCATTAAACGATCTTTATGTTTACGAATCGTTGGATTTGCTGTTTCCTAACAGTGTGCATCACACCGCAGTTACCTGCAACCTGAAATTTGATACAGAACCGTAAATTAAATATGAAGAGTACTATTATGATTTTGAAAATGTTGACTATTATGTAATATGTATGTAATAATTTTTTTGCTAGTATTGATTGGAATAGTTTTTTGAAAGTACACCTAATATCGATCAAGCTGTTCAGAATCTATACGGAGTGATTTTCACTGCTGTTGATTTGTATGTACCATTTAAAAGATTTAAAACCTCTAACTTTCCCGTCTGGTATAATTTT
>WOGO01007806.1:0-10950 GCA_015342085.1 Leptinotarsa defecta
ATATATATGATTCTCATTATGATTGGGAAAATCAAATTGATAATGTGATTAAAAAGTTGCGATTCATAGTCTATAAATTCAAAAACATATCTAACATCATTAATATAAAACATCTAAAAATACTTTACCATGCTTTGGTCAAAAGCCATCTTTCCTATGGAGTCATTGCATGGGGTAGAGCTTCAAAACCACTTATCAATTATTTACAAAAAATTCAAAAGTGGATTCTTAAAATGATATATAAAAAATCGCGAGAATATCCGTCATGTAGCCTATATCGAGAAACGACGATAATGAATGTAAGTAAGATATTTGTTTTTGCGATTCACTTGTGGCAATATAGACATAAATCGTCGTTGGTACCTATTAATTCAGCACCATTACAACACAAAGCATAAAACCAACGCTGTGATACACAGAACTGAAAAAACGAAAGGACAGAAATGTTACACTGTTTTGGGACCAACACTTTTTAATAAGCTACCGCCCGAACTCAAAACGATCAACTCGTACGAAATATTCAAGAGAAAGGTCAGAACTTGGCTGTTCACTTTTCCGTCAGAAACACTAGTAAGCTTTATAGCTACAAGCAGAGTATTTTATAGTTTTGCATGAGGTGTTGCCCAATTTTATGGTGTGATCATTGTAATATGATGTTAGTGCCAAAATGTTCCTTTGATCTGACATGAAATTCAATATTTTAAAAATGTGATTTGACTGAAGCTTTCATAATCTCATTCCACTTTGAATTGTTTAGTCTTTGGTTTGAATTTTAAATCTTCTATTATTAATAATTTTTAGATTTTTTTGTTTTCATATTCAAACAAAACTAGAGAATATTTGTATTTTAATGATGTTCAGGTCATTGAAAGTACCTGAAAAGCTGACCTTTTCTCATTTTTTTACACATTTGTATGATACTTTTCAGTGTTGAAAAGCAAATCTATTCCACCAGAAATTTCTATCAAACAGTTCGAAAATGCATATGTGTGTATATGAGTAACAGATGGTGCAAGAGCAAAAAATGTTAAACGAATTATAAAGACCTAACTGTTTGACTACCTCAGATTCAAAGAATAAAATCTACATATCTAATAAATATAGAGGACTAATAGAAATACAGAGTTAAAACAACAGAAAAGTCTTTCTGGTTGACAGAAAGGATGCTAATAACCAAGAATTTTTTTGCTGATGGGAAATCTGATTTGTTACTTTCTAAGTCTCTGGAAAACACTGCAGCAAATGATCTTATCACGCTTTTTCTCGTGAACTTCCGTGTGGAGCATTCCAAAAATTCCGTTTTTTCCTTGACCCAATGAGTAACTCAGTGCTACACATTTGCATGATATTTGTGATATTTGACAAGCTGTCCCAATCCGTTTGCTGTAATATCTACAGCTAAGGTTTTCGTTACATGAACCTATTTTATTCTTTAGTTATTCTGAGCCTATCCAGCTGTGATAAAGCAATTTTTCAGACACTCCTTTCATAAAAATTTTCCTAGGTGGTTTTTCACTGAACCGTTTCCCGATAAGGTTCCGTTCCATAGACTTCAATACTCCCACAACTGATTGTGGGTATATTTTGGGAGATAATGATTAGTTTATAGCACTTTCATCAGTTTCTCAGTAACCTGGCACCCAGTAGAGAGTCATTCTGTTCTAGTTCTCCAATTTTTCATAGTTTTTTAACAAATCACTCTTTTGATACATTGGTTGAGGCTTTCGCAGCCAAGATTTTGGTCTTACGATCTTCGTTCGGGTTTGAAGGCCGTCGTGGTTTGGAACTGTATTATAACGTTTCGCCAACACGAGTGGCTGGCTTCCTCAGAGGTCTATTTATTCTGATGGTTCACCGATGACCAGTTACCTGTGATTATGGGTTTCCATATATTGCGTATCTCTACGCTAGCTTGGCTGAATACATTGTTGGACAACATGTATGCGGCTTCTTTAAATTTCGTCCTGAACCAATATACCTCCCTGTGTATGATCTCAGCTTGGGACAACTCGATGTTATGTTGATGGGTCCAAACTGCTATTCCTGATTTGCTGATTTCCCCCAGCTGTGTCTGTTTCTTGTGCTTGGCAATGCGAACATTCAATGGCCTCTCAGTTTCACCGGTGTAGGATTTTCCGCACTCACAAGGTATCCAGTGAATGTAATTCTGGAAATCGCAGTCCGCGTTTGATGTCCTAGTTTTCGTGAGGCTGCTACGGATAGTGTTTCCGGATCTGAAGCAGGTTCTGATGTTTCACTTGAATCCAATTCTTCTTATCCTTTCCGATAACCCTCTGATGTATCGGAGTGCAAGCACTGGTTGTGACGGCTTCTCTTCCTTGCGAGGCTTCTGGCGTCTTTTAGCTTAAGTCTGTTTCACCATCGCTTTGGAGTAGCCATTCAGTTGAAGACCATTTTTGATGATGTCTAGCTCCTTCTCGAGACTTTCCTCCGTATTATAGAGCCCGAAAGCACGCTTCACTAGAGTCTTGATGATTCCTCTATTAGTCGATTGATTATGGTTGGAGTCGTGGTTCAAATACTCAGTTCATTGAAAACTCTTATTTACATCTCGGTATAACTTGGTGTATGATATGATGTATGATACGCTAGTTTCAAGAATGTGAAACCTACATACAGATTCAGATGACTCTCAAAAAACCCATGTGAGACAAATTATGATTGCTTTTTAAACGGTATGATACTAGTTTTTTTAACGACAAAGAAAAGGAGTTTAGGATTACTGGAAAAAAATGTTCATTTTATATTTGAATAAATGTTTCCGCTAAACTGAATACTGGCACTCATCCCCCCTTTGTTATTGCCTTTTATATCCATATGCGGGAAGAGCTCTTTTTTATTGTTTCTGTTTCCGTCTTATGTAGCATGACAAGAGCAACTGTTAGTGAAATATCAATTTCATACGAAAAACTGAAGCCTTTTCCGCTGTACAATGTCTTTATTCAAAAGATATATTTCTTTCCTTTTGTCTTTATTCAGTTGAATGGGAAACTCAATGGGCATTTCTGTTGTGTGTGCAAAGAAGCACTTTTAGTATGAAATGGAACTTCCTGTGAATGAATGATCTGTGAAATGCTTTTCGCTATACATTTTTCCGAATAAATTTCCAAGAGGTTTCCCTTTATTGATCCCGTGAGTAGATATCACACGTGAAGGAAACTGTCACATACGTTGTGATTTTTATAGAATGAACCCAAATAATGTGAGAGATGCAAAGAAAGGTTATGTAAGCATAGATGTACTTTTTTTCCGGATTTACTTGTTTGTTCTGATTCTTTCAATGCTATTTCATGAAAAAATAATACTAATACAATAAACTTTTTGTACAGTTGTCATTAAAAGTGACATTTTTATTGGTTGTCAAGAATATTGAAAGATGATATACACAACGTAGCGTGTTGAAAATATTTTCAACACTAGTGTTCAAATTATTTCTAACATTATTTTTTTCAACCGAATAGCAATAAACAAAACATAATTATTCAATTTTCAAAAAAGTTTGATTATGAACAATAGATATAGATACCAGCAATAGTTTTTTCATGAGAAATAGATTGATCGATGTAACCCTCAGCTACTGTTGTAGACTTTCATCCTCCTTGCTTCTTATTATCCTGAATCTGCTAGCAAAGAAGCAGAAGACTTTCTGAAGGAGTGAGCTATATATTCCTTTGGTTCCGTGAAGTTTAGAAACTCAGCAATGGTAGAGGGAATTTTTCCAAACGTTTTCATACCAACTGGGTTGGTACTGTATTTATGATTTGAGTATTCCAGAAAAAATTTTGATGATTGATAACAGAAGGGCGTAATGCAACGTATTTATTGAAATAGTCAATTTTTTTTTCAACAATATAGAAAGAACGACCTATTTTCGTTTTTGTATTTGGAATTCTATTTCATTATGAAAACTGGACAGTGAGTTTCATTCTGTTCGTGAAGTTGCTCAACACGCTGCGCTGGTTTCAGAAACTTTTTCACTCACAAAATTAATAGCTATTTTATTGTATAAGTATTAGTTTGAAATTGTTGTCATAGGACGAAACTCCAGTAACGATAGTTACAAAACAAATAAAAGTGGTAAAAAACATAAAAGTTTCATTTCTCGTTTTTCATTATATTATCTTGTTTAAAGGGATATATTGAAAGTTCGGTCGGAAATCAAATCATAAATAATTTCGACATGAGAGAATTTGCAATTGATACGTTTTCACTAATCTGAGTGACTGAATGCAAATTTTCATTCTTGTAACTGTGAGAGGTACCTCACTTACAAAAATAGTTAGGTATTTGTTGTATATTCTTGGTATGTTCTCGCAAACTAACAGTATACAGGGTGTTTCTCAACTACTGTACAAAACTTCAAAGGGTGATTTATTAGGTCGTTTTAAAAAAAAAGTTCCGATGAACATATGTTTGGAGTGGCTTCTTTTCTGAGATGCAGAGCGTTGAAGTTTTCAAGAAAAGGTGTTCATAAAATATCATAAATATCCTTTCACAGATTCGGTTGAAATTCGCTACAGTTATTTGAAGTGATAGGGCGGTTATTTATCCCGAACTAGGGATAAATAACCGCCAAGCAACTCTCATCAAGATTCCTTCTGAATGTATGTTATAAAAGATGAAATGGCAGTTTCACTAAATGAACGCCTGAATTCGCCGTCCACTTTCGATTCAACTTGTTCTACTCCATTATCAAAAAATATTGACTTATGATCGGAAACATTGTTCTCAAATACACGGAATGTATCATTGTTAGTGAAATTTGATAATATATGATCAATTGCTGAAGCTGTTCTGGGTGTTACTCTAGTTGGCCAGCCCAACATAGGTATCATGTTATAATAACTTAAGACATTACACAGCTTTTTAAAACCGTTATTGGATTTGTCATAACCGTCAATATTGAAATCGCCACAAAGCAACATATTATATTTTGGTCTGAAAGTGATGCTAATAATATCATCTAACCTTTCCAAAAAAATATTTATATCTGAAGATGAAGCCTGTAGCAACACAAAATGGTTTTGGGCTCACATCTGTTTCACATGTGATACCACAAATTTCGAATTCTTGTTCCAAACAAAATCTACTTGAATCTAAACACTAAACTATTAACTTATTTTTTGTCAGAACTGACACTCTCCTACCTTCCTTTTCTCTTCGACAGAAGTTACTTTGAGGAAAAAATTCATTATAGTGGAACGAGTTTACTGAGTCGACCCTACACCAGGTTTCCGTTAAACAAATCACACTTACATTAAATCTGGCAATATCTGAGTAAATTTCATCCAGTTTACTCTGGTTTAAACACTGAACATTTAGTAAAAGCACTTGGGGATTGAATATCACATTTCTCTCATCGTTTTGTACCTCTTCTCTTAAAAACAATTTATACATGAACCAAATGGCCATATTTTGGGGTTCATGGCCTTTTTTAAATTGTCTTCGAAGATTTTGACTTTGAACGATGAATAAATTTCTGGAAATCTGGATCTCATGGATTCACATGCTACCTGGAAAATGATTATTTACACTTCCCAGTGATTCCTCAGTTGTATCGGTTTGTAGCCTACTCACATGTGAAGTAACAAATTTTGGAACACCTTTTACGAAACTATTTTCTGTATCGTTTCAATATACCAGATTACGTTTCCTATACTGTTTTTTTGGAGCCAGATTCCAGTTATTATCCACTGTCTCGCACAGTATATTATATTACTGTATTCGCCTTCCTGAAGACTAGAAATATCTGTTTGTATATCACTATTAATATTTATGATTTCATTCAATTTCATTTTGCTTTCTTCCTGTGTGATTCCTAATGCAACATCACTTTAGAATTCACTTTTTTACTTTTCAAGTTTATTGTTTGTTCCACAACGTTTTTGTGCGCAGACTCGTGAGTATCAGCGACTGTTTTTCCACACAATCACTTTTTGTTGGTAAGGGTATTGGAGTTTCTATCACAAGCGAGTTCGTTTTAAACGGAATCGTTTCACTCAGTAATTGAATATATTTTTGCAATAAATCTATCTTACTACCCAATTCATAAACGATAACATGTTTTTGATTCAGCATGTAATTGACAATGCTGATATCTATCTTCATTTCGAGCTAGTGAGGTCGTCAAAAACACCAAGAGAAGGAATGTTGTCACTATTCGGCACCTCACTTTGTGGATTATCACAACAAATGATTCGATAATTGTCGATGAAAACTATGTTTTTCAAGAACTTGACACAACTATTATGGATGATAGTATCACATTTCAAACACTTTTACATTTTTTACAGGATTTATTAGGAGCGATTTCATCGCACGTGTTACTACTTGTAGTCATGTTCAGTAAATCACTAAATATGGACTGATGATGCCGCCAACCCGAAATCCACACCAAACAGTGACTTTTTCGGGATGCACATAGTGCATAGTGCGTTTTAACTCAAGTTTTGCTAACTAAATGAAGAGCCTTGACTTTTGCCACAAAACTGTATAACATATAAGTAATAAAAAACAATGCAAATAAATGATCAGTACTGACGACACACTGGCAACAAAATATTGGCTATTTTCTGCAGAGCGGCCAAAGAAACTGAGGCGATCTCTCTTCTGTCCTTATACCAAGCTTTCTTCTTCTCTTCCTGCAGTTGAAGCGATACCTCTTCGAAGTTGTCTCTCAAACTGATGTTCTCTTCCCGCAAATCCTCGCAGTTGGAGATGTACGCTTCGAGTTCTTCTTCCAGACACTTGGACTGGTTTTCAAGATTGTTCTTTGCAGCCCGCAATAAATCGATCTCCTCTTTCATCGAGCAGTTCGAATCAACTTCGTTTTGGAGTTGTCTGAAAACAATTTAAATGTTGAATATTACTCGAGTTTTTTCCCAACATCAAATCGTTATTTTTAACACCTCGACACGTGTTTCGATCACCAAATGATCATCTTCCTCTTGAAGATGATCACTTGGTGATCGAAACACGTGTCGAGGTGTTAAAAATAACGCTTTGGTGTTGGGAAAAACCTCCAGTAATATTCATTACTACACCAAAGGTTCCAAACAATACATCATAAGAGTTTAAATGTTAATGAATTGAAATATAGTCCAGACAAAATAGATATTTCAGTTTGCATTGATTCCCAACAAGCTGGATTTCTGTACAGACCTCAAATATGTCGATCTTATTGGAATGTCAAAAGTCCCCACCGATCCCACTTGGGCATTGTTTTTTATTCGAGGTCAAGTATCATACATTTTTGTTATTTTTGCGTATATTTCTTGAATCTTGAGAGCTACCGGAATTTTGTGGAATTTTGCACAAAAATGGTTTCAATTCTTTTTTCTCAGGAAGCACAGTTCATGAGTTATCGCGATTTCAAACCCAAACGATTTCCTTCGTTACCAAGTGACGGGTCCTCAAATTTAGAAAATGAAAAATGTTATTCTTTAATAACTTTCCAAGGGAATATTCAAAATCAACCAAGTTTTGGGTACTGACTGAACAAATTAATTGCTTTGATGAGCATTTATGCAGAAATCAGTGGTTTTGCTACAAAGTCAGGAACGGAGTACCCCCGATGCCTCATCCACTATATTCACCAGATTTGAACCCCTGCGACTTTTTCCTCTTCTTGAGATTGAAGAGACCCATGAAATGACAGCGTTTAGCGACGATCGAGGAGATAATAACCTCAAGGACGTACCAAGAGAGTTCAAAGACATACCAAGAGAGCTCAAGGACATACCAAATAGTGCATATCGGAAGTGCTTTGAGGATTGGAGAGGACGCTGCCATAAGTGCATTCACCTTATTTTTTAACGTACCTCGTATATTTTTAGCGGTTTTATTCCTCAAAAGCCTAGACTCACACAAAAATGCGTTATTTTGATGACATTTCCTAAAAAATGTTCTCAATATTTTTTTATTCTTTTTGAAGGAATCGGTTGTTCGAAATTTGTTTCACGGCAGAAAGTTACAGTGTTAAAGTCGCCGACTTTTTCTTGCACTTCAGTACTACATTTATTCAGTACTCATTTCTTATGATGATCCCCTAACACATAGTTAACAGCTTCATCTATCAATTTATTGATTTATCATTCAATTTTTTGGAATCCCATTGACTTTCATCCCTAAATATTCATCCCGGTTTCCTCACAACGTCTAAAATCTTCGAAAATATAAGTTTTTATTCGATACGCGCGATTCTGAAATAAAAACGAACATCTATTTCGACTTTAGCAGTTTTTTCACAGGAGCCGATAAATTAAAAGATATCAAGAAAAAATATGATACACGTTTCCTTACTGCAGTATTTCCGAAAATTGTTCTTGTTTCGTCTTCAGATTCGTTTCGCTGTTTTGCAAGTTCCTCTCCGACATTTTCAACGCCTCCTCCAAGCTGCTGATGGTCGATGCCTGATTCAGCAGTTCTTGTTCTTGCGATGATACCTGAGAAATATATTACAGAGATAACGTATGTCTTGGAAGCTTACTGTACCTTATCTGCTAAATAATATGCCCTCAGAGTAGCTGAAATCAATAAATTTTCAGCAATCGTATCTCTCTTACAGGGATCAAATGGTAAATATCGATGGTATACTGAGTAATCAAGTAAAATTTACGTATGGTGTCCCACAGGGAACAGTTTTGGGCCCTGTTTCATTCACCATATACATCAATAGTTTGTTAACACTACAATCAGCAGGTGAAATTTTGAGTTTTGCCGATGATACAGCTGTAAAGTATAAGTCAAACACGTGGGAACAACTCAAAATGAAAGTCGAAGTGGATTTCAACACAATCGTCAGGTGATTTGAACATAACAAATTAACATTGAATGGGGACAAAACCAAATACTTCTCATTCACCTCCTAAACTAATAATCTTCAAAAAATGGGCCCTTCAAAAATAAACGAGGAAACTTTAATACCGGAGGTCACTACAATCAAATATTTGGGAGTGTTTCTAGATCGACATATGAAATGGGATCTACATATATGTCTCATTTAACCAGAAAATTAGGCGGATTTCTATCACGTTTCAAATTCTTATAAAAAATTCTCGAAATCCCCCAGTTAAAAACAATTTACTGTGGATTATTACAATCACAACTTAATTATGGAATTATAGCATGGGGCTGGGTGTTGATTCATTATTATATTTTGTTTTATGTTCACATCACCAAGAATGAATTGAACTAATTTTGTATATTCAGTTCCATTTTCAATAAGTTGGCTATACCACACACAAGAAACTCTTTTGAAGTTTCTTCCATGGTGTCTTGTTTACTTTTTTTTTCAGTGATGTATTAGTAATAGGTTGTAGGTACATTATGAATATAATAAACTTTATTATTATTATTAATAATTCTAAATCCTGTCAGATTGTTTCTATCATATCTGTTTGAAAAAATCTGTTTATGTTTTCAACTTGTTTTCTGGGCACGGTTGATATCGTTTCAAATTTGTTTCGTGTTTTTTTTGTATTTTATGACACAATAAGCACTTTTTATTTTAGAGAGATGATTATTTTGTGTCTGGAAGAATAAGCAGGAGAAAAACCTAAGAAAAGTTCTCTGAGAAAAAAATTTGAAAATATTCGAGCCGCCCCCCGACAATTCTCATAGAAAGATTTAAAAGGCATATTGTTTTACTCCAGTTTTTCACTGAAATAGTACAGACCGAAAATAAACCAAAAATTCAACTTGAAACCCTCGAAAAAAAACCAAAGGTTCGTTAACATCTCGTAATATATTCAAAACTGCGATATAAATAAATCAAAACATTTTTATCGAAACCGACAACAAAAACGACCCGATCTCAATTCAACAATTTTTCCGATGTGAAATACCTGTCGAAATTATCATGAAGACCACGCATTGCCATGCAAATCAGCTGTAGTAGGAATTCCCCAACTGTTATGAATGGAGATGAAAAGAAACGCTGCATTGCCCATCTCTGTCGAAATTTACGTGGTGACACTGCTAAGATCCTTCCGAGAATTCCCTCAGACTTGGGATTTCCCAACAGACTCATGTAATTTGTTTGCTTTCACCGAGCCTTGGTGATATAGTCCAGTCATTTTATGGGTTTCATCTCGGAATGAAAGATAATAACCTGCAAACTCGTATACACCTTTATTTTGGTGTTTCAAAGGTTGTCTCGAAAGTCCCACAAAATCTCGTCTCTGTGCCGAAAGTTATTCAAGGTCAATGGTCGCAGAATCCAGTTTTTCGCGATAATTTCGGTTTATATAGCTCCAATGTTGTTGACATTTATTATCAAAATTGTTGAACATAAAATTAGCGACCATTTCTGTTTGAACATTTTTTCATAAGCCTGACCATTTTTGAAATTGAGGGCAGAGAACCCGCAGCGCTAAGCCATATTTTTTGTAAAACAACGTCAACCGTGAATCTCCGTGAATAATACCTTGTAAAAGTTGTTTAATTGATGAAATATTATCAACGATCCATAATTTGTATTATTCATTAGTTGATACATTATAATGAATAACAATTTTCATATAAATAATATATTTAATAATACTTACCTCCTTTTGTAATTATAAACTCATTAGATGAAATACTTATCGTATGTCTTAAATCTAAATTGTTTATTTATTTGAAGTAGATTTGAAGGAGAATTAAAAAGGGTAAATCTATTTTAATTATTAAACGGTTTTAAATACTACTGGAGTTCTTTCCCAACACCAAATCGTTATTTTTAACAGTTCGACACGTGTTTCGATCAACAAGTGATTATCTTCAAGAGGAAGATTAAACTGGAAACTTTCCTAAGCTAACGCTATTTATGCTACACAGGTATACTATACTATATTATAGGTATACCAACCATACAGGTACAATTTGCCTTATCTATGATGACAATACAATTTAATACATTCTGTACCATTGTAAATTCAAGATGGCCAC
>WOGO01007807.1:0-10948 GCA_015342085.1 Leptinotarsa defecta
AAAGTTTTTGTGAATGACCTGATTGTTTTTACATTTTTACATATTGTCTCTCAATATTTTTTGTACTATGTGACGTGCTGTAAACCACTGTAAGAAATAGCCAATGAAGTCTATATATCTATCTATCTATTATGCCGCGTATGCATTCGATTATTTGATCAGTATGTGTGATGAGCGTTATGTTGCTGACAAAGCGCTAAGTATTCGAAATCTGCACATTTTCAGTACGCAGAGTTTGAATACATTTACTGCGCTGGTTTTTATTGAATTTCTGTGCATTTTACACCATGTCACTTTGTCTTAGCAGACCAGCTTAAGCTAAAAGTACTTCAGGCACATTATATTATTATTCAGTGTTCAATTTTTGATGAAACTAACGGTACAAATAGATTGACCTAACCGACTCTTCTGCTTTCCTATGTTCTGTGTGAACCAATTACCGATCGTTCTATGCTATTTATTCAACGTGGAAAAGTTGTCTTTCAACGCTTTCGTAGAACAGTGACAAAAACAGAACATAGCAACAAACAGCTTGTTCTTTGAGGGTAGTGCTATGGAACGTTTGTATATCGCAGTTGACTCAAATTTTTGGCACCATATATTGTAAAAATACAATCAATGCTTTCATTATCATTCATGGTCGGTCGGTAGTTGGTCGGTTCGACGTGGGTGCATTGTTTACTCACTCAAATCGGCCGCCGTGTTGGTCGCTGGTTCAAGCCTCAAGCTGAACGATCGATTTTCACTTGCTTTTTCGACCATGAACATTTACGCGCGTACCTTTTGATAATTATCAAAAATTCAACATTTTTTGGAATGGTATATAAGACATCATTTTCCACTTATAATACATTTTTTTTAATAGTCAGATATTGTTAGTGGGTCATTATTTTTGAAAGATACAAAAATGCATTCTTCACCAACATATAAATACATTCTTCACCATCATAAATATACATTCTTCACTATCAAGTGCTGAAATCATTAATAACACTAACATATCACTCTCTGCTATAGTTATTATGTGAATATCCGCTGTACTGTTGTTATACTAATAATTATAAGAAGTTATGAAAAATGAGATATGAAACTTTCTATGTTTTCACCACTTTTATTTGTAACTATCGTTATTGCAGTTTCGTCCTATATCAAGTCATGAAAAATGAAAAATGAAACTTTCTATGATTCCCTACCACGTAGTAACGGCTATATTTAGGAATTCATTAAATATATGAAGAATTTTTTAAAAAGTTATAGAAAACTGAAGACTATATATCAATATCATAGGTATTGTTCATATAATATGAATAATTTCCCTCATTTCAAATGGTTTAAAATAATCTGAGGAAACACTAAAAAAATCATCATCAAAGTCGGAACTGTTCTAGAAGCAACTTCCGAGGAAGGGACTTCATTGATACGACTATCTATTACATTCAATTCAAATGCAAATTTGTTGATCGATTATCGCCTCACCGTGTGAACCGAACTGCAATACCTACACCTACCTGTAACATTACGTTCGAACACGAGATCAACCAAGTAATTATACTTCTCATCAATCTCGGGCTGCTCGAATTCCCTGCAGTAATACAACCCCGTATCTGTCTCGGAAAAGTTGTTGATGTTCAAGCTATGATCAGTGTTAATCCAAATCCGGTTCAATTCCATTTCATTTTCCATACTCAGCTGCACCTCTCTCGCTTCGCCTAATCCCACTTTATCTATTTTATACCAGTTTTTTGGTTGAGAATCGTCGTTTTCGTTGCAATAATGGCATTGTAATGTGAGGTTTTGGTGGAGGATTGCGTCCACTAATTCGTAGGAATCCCTGTTCTCTGTGGAAATCGGCCGAGAGCGATCTCTGCATTTTTTCTCGGTCTCGTCTGGCGATACCAATAACAGTGAGAGGAAAATGTATATCAAGAATTTCAGCATAGCAAATGAGCAATCACATTTGACGAAACTGTCAATGAAATTTCCTAACCTCAATATTATTTCGAAACATTGAAAATGGGGACATCAAAAATATATGTCAATAAAATCCTATGTTAGGAATCCAACTAATTTGGCATATCAGCAGTATATGGAAGAGATATCTTCAACATATATGTCTCTAAAGGAGAGCGATTTTCCACATACATACCTCTTGGGAAGGTTGAACTTTCCCTTCATACCTAGCTAGTGACTACAACAGATTCACTATCAGGATTTGATGACACTTTCTTCTTCAGTTTCCAGGTATGTTTGACTTTTTTTTTCTTTTTTTTTGATTCCTCAATTCGAAATAACTTTTTCAAATTCACTTGTTTCCTTTGATAATAGATTTAGAAAAGGTTAGTTCTTTGCAACGGTCTAAATAAAGTTCCTCTTGCTGTCAATCGAACAACGGGAGCAATATCATCTTATCCAGGATTTTATTCTTCAATAAGAGATAACAGACTCATTAGTAAATTTTAAAGTTACTTATTAGTAATATATACTAATATAAATGTGAAAGTGTGTGGGGATGGATGTTTGTGACTCTTTCACGCCTAAACGACTGAACGGATTTAGATGAAACTTTATATGGATACAGCTTATACATCAGTATAGGCTACAATTTACAAACTTTTTGTGTTGTTTTGATCACAATATAACGATAAGTATTAGGTAAGTCGGAAAAAGTATTGCTCCCTAAGAGCTATCTTTGCGTGCGATGCCTATACCGTTGGAGTTACATACAGATAATGTACCGTGAGATTGTTTATCTCAAATAGTTCTAGATAAAAGTTCGTGGTAGCATATCTACCTCTTATGTGGTAGCCACTATATGCAAAATACTTAGCCATAAACACAATTAAATTCGAGTTCGAAGAATGATGCTCTGAAGGAATTAGGTTTTCAATCGACTTTATGTTGATGATAGACACTACCTTGCACTGACGAGTGGCCAAACAGCCCGTAACCGGTCTGCAAGTGTGTTCCAATAATTGAAAATCTATTGCGGCAGTTGTGTCGCCAACAGTATATACAGGAATAACTTCAATTGAGAATCCTGCACTGACACCTGTCGGATATAATCCAATGCCCTTCGTGGTATTAGCCAGGGGAGTGGTTGTTTTCTGATAGGTGTCAGTTCATTAACTCACAGTGTAAGGAGTTGAGACTGACCTGAACGAATTGTTCCCTCAGATGATTTGATTTATAGCCAGTCTTCCACTGACTTTATGTGAAAACTTCATAATTGCCTGTTTTTCTTCAGAATCACAATGATTTGAACTAATATTTTTGGAATTTGCTTCAAAATATTATCTTTCTCTAGTACAAAAAGTGGATTACTTTTATACTAGTGCAAAAAAATCATTGACCTATGCTATGCCTTTGTCCAGTCGTATACAGTGAAATTCATATAAGTCGAACCAATTCTTGCACTGCTTTGCCTACAAATCGAATTCAAACAGTCCATTCCTTTACAGTCGTGGTTTTCCAACCACGCATTGTAAAGGAATGGAATGTCCAAAAACCTCATGTTCGAGCCCGAAAATTGTCACATTTTCAGTTTTTTTTACACCTGCATTTCATACAAGTTGAAAACGAATGTTTTTCACTCATTGAAAATGAAAAATGGTTTTACTATAAATTGAAGGGGTTATTCTTTTGG
Source organism: Leptinotarsa defecta (assembly GCA_015342085.1). Classification (NCBI taxonomy): domain Eukaryota; kingdom Metazoa; phylum Arthropoda; class Insecta; order Coleoptera; family Chrysomelidae; genus Leptinotarsa; species Leptinotarsa defecta. The sequence continues at coordinate 3,644 of WOGO01007807.1, forward strand.
GAGTGATTAATTTTTGGGAAAGAACTTTTTTGGTTTTCTACTACTCCATCTTGATACAAAAAAAAAGGGATGAAGGAATCTTCCAAAGAAAGGAAGGAAGTAATCAATTGGAAAATACGTGACTCTATTTTTTTCTTTCGTGTAATTCAATGTTTATATGAAAGTAGCTGTTTCAGGAGGACTTTCTTTCAGTTTGTGTCTAAAAGTTACTTCTTTGCATGATCTACACATCCATGTATAGCGTTACTTATTTTCAAATTGATTACTTACTTCCTTTCTTTGGAAGATTCTCTCATCCATTTTTTTGTATCAGATGGACTAGTAGAAAGCCAAAAACTTTCTTTCCTAAAAAGTATGACCTAGTTCTAAATGGAAATTGTTTTCTGCAAATTTACGATTCTTCTGAGATCCAAAATGCATCATCATGGTTTTATTAGGATTAACTTTCAAATCATGTTCACTTGATATCCCATTGATCAAATCAAGATCAGTGTTGAAGAGATTTTGTGCCTCAGCATAATAATAGATTTTAACTTGCATGTATAATTGTATGTCATCAGCATACGCCTGTATTTTACATTTCTTAATGGACGAGATAATGTCAGTAGTATAAATTATGAACAATAAAGGTCCCATAATGGAACCCTGTGGTACTCCTGATAGAATATCAAGAGGTAAGGATTGATGACCATCAACAACAACATTTTGAAATCGACTAAGTAAATAAGACAGATGAGAAATAAGGCAGCACTATCAAAACCATAACATTTGAGTTTCAAGCAAATCAGATCATGATTGATGGTATCGAATGCTTTCGAAAAATCTAGTAGCTGAATCATTATTCTTGGGACTGGGTTTCCCAATGGTCTGGAAAATATGAATGTTCAAAACAACAATTGATGATATGTGTGATATATTTATCTATAAACGGGCTACAAAGCTTCAACATTCTGATTGAAATATTATCAACCCCTGAAGCTTGACTTTTAATATCATTCAGGATTTCATGAATAGCTTCTTCAGTAGCGAATCGAAATGAGAAGTTATCTTGCCTGATTAAATAATTATTGCTATAAAATTCAATATTTTCATCACAATTATTAGAAACATTTTGTACGAATTGGGCAAAATAGTTGTTTATTTCATCGGGATTCGAGAGGTGATTGGGTAATGAATATTGTTTTTTTTAACGAACATTGAGGTTAGAAAGAGCATTTCAGGTTTTGGGTGGTATTTTTTCAGAACAGACAGACTTGAGACATGTCCTTTTTTCAATTCTAACTATTGACACGGTATAATTTCTCAATTATTTATACCTCATACGATCATTAACAGATTCAGTTTTTTTTAATTTTTGAAAGGCTTTATCACGTTCTTTCATAAGATGTCTGAGATTTTGAGTGAGCCAAGGAGCGGGTGGTTTGGTAATTCTAACTTTTTTAAGAGGGGCGTTTCTGTCAAAAGTAGAGATTGAAAATGAATTGAAATTGTACAATTTATTATCAATATCATTTTCACTTATGATTTCAAACCACGGTAACTGGTATAAATCTGATAAAAATGTATGCAAAGTGAAATTGTAGAAACAGCGGTATGTTACAAGTTTGGGTTCTATTATGAATGTCTTTGTTAAATATTCAACGTAAACTAGTCTGTGATCTGAAATGCCTTGGGATGATAAAGTACCAGATTTTACAACATGATTATTATTACTAACGAAAATCGGGTCAATGAGCGTGCTAGAAACGTTGGTGATCCTAGTAGGCTCATTAAGAATTTGTTCTGAATTGTAACATTTAAAGCAGTTGAATAGGGGATTGGGTAGTTTGAAAAGGTCAACGTTGAAGTCTCCCATTCATATCACATCATCAGAAACAGGACAAACAGCAGATAAAATATTATCAAGGTCACCAATCATGCTCAAAAAATTATTATTTGGAGACCTATAAAATACCCCTAAGGCCAGACTCCTACATCCAAGTTTCACTTCAATAAAGATAAATTCAAGAGATTCTCCAACCACAAAATCAAAAGTTATTTTGTTGTATTTCAAATCATTTCTAAGATAAATTCCGACACCCCCACCTCTCCCTTTTCTATCCTCACGTATGAACTTGTAACCATGAATTTGAATCAAGTTAGAATCAAACTGATCGGTCACCCACATTTCAGAGACCATTACAATGTCAAATTTGTTCTTATGTATAAGTACAATGAGGTCATTAAAGCCTTTAAAAATTGACCTGAGATTCAGATGAGCAATTTTCATAACGGAAACGTTAAATTTCAAATACAGGAAAAGCAGATTGTTTACTCATTAATTATATAAATGATATAAGTATTTAAAAGTAATTACAAGCTCATAAAGAAGTGATCCTTCAACTGGAGTTTATTTTATATTGCTGACCATTTTTTATTTTGAGTAATGGATAAATGAAATGTGTACTATTATTGTTTCTGCTTTATATCTGTAGAATCCCAGCTAACTCTTTCGGACTCCGCCGCTGTCCACTCCATCACGCATTGTAGTTAGCATTGACTTTCATGCCAGATGAAAAGCTTTACGGGCTCAAAGCTGCGTAAACTAATTTAAGTGTGCCATTGTTTATCATTTGTCATATAATTTCCTCCGGTCTAGCTAACTACCCGGGGCGCGGAATGTGTCCTCCAGAGAGAAAAGCTCGGGATAAAGCTTTCTACATCAATCATTCAATTAGCGGTTTAATTGTGCCATTCATTTTGTTTGTCAATTCAAATAATTCGTCTTCGCATTCATCAATTTGCAAATTATTCGAATTAACCTCGTTTACCCGTTTGCTTACGCTTCGTTTATTCGCTTTCATTTACTAATTTGATGTTTTTGTTCCTACCCGATTCGCATTGGTTTACCTTTTGAAAGCCTTCGCCGTTATTGTTACAATACTCGTGATTTCGTACGACGGAAATTCGGGAAATTGGTCGGATGGAAGGAAAGAGGTGTTGATGCTGAGCTAGTTCGAGACTGGATTGAGATTTCGGCAAGTACAGAGATTGAAGAATACATTGCAATTTGTATTGTTGAACCCTTATTAGGAACCTGGTTTGTAATGGCACAATTAGATCTGATCGCACAGAAAAAACTCCTCTCAAAGATTTGGAGAAAGAAAACCGAGGAGGTCACTACTCTATCCACAACAACTTCAACTCGCTGGCATGACAATAGCCAGGTTACCGTCATATCAAATATTACGGAAGAAGCCCTTTACAAAACTAAAGGAACTTGTAAACGGTGATCGAAAAAACAACAGAGTTCTGTCCAGGTTGATCAACCATCAATAATAAATATGTACAATAAAGGAATGGGTGGAGTGGATCGATTTGAATGAAAATGAATGAATGAAAATCGTATATTACAAGTTTTTTACAGTTTTTTTACAATTTTTGTGTGTGTATGTGTTTGTGTAGGACCCTGCTATAGGCTTATGATAAGATGAGAGGCTTATATAGAAGCCGGATAAGATCAAAGAAATGGTACTGGCCGCTGTTTCGCTTTTGTTTGGACGGAGCTGTCAATATGTGGTATTTATACCGCCGAACCCTTCAAACAAACAATGAGTACATTTCTCTGTTGGAATTTCGAAGGAGGATCGTTTTGGCAATTCTGGCTTCACCTCCTTCCAATTCAAACACTGGCCCTAAACCAAAATGCGTAACAAACGTATTAGCAGAGATTCGTTTCGATGGGAAAGAACACTGGTTGGATAAACAAGAAACGCAACGGCGTTGCGGAAAATGTGGCAAAAGTACAAAATTTTCCTGTCTTAAATGTAATGTTGGACTACATTCAGATCTATGTTTTCGTCAATAACACCAAAAATATTTTTTTGTATCAAATAACTTAGGTAATTGCTTTGTTTTCCTCTAAGCTTCCAAAAATAAACATATACTTGAAAACGTTTGTTTTATTTGCCTTTTGCCCAGCGTATGATATATCACACGTCAAAAAAATGACAGTTGAAACACTTATTTCTCAAATAATATATTTCCCCATGAAATTACACGTTAAAAAGTGATTATGAGTTAATCCCAGTCGAGTACGATGAAGAGAAAAAAACAACCTGTGTTCATGTCATCCCTCTATTCAGTTTGGTGAAAAATATAAACCCTAACGAGACATTCATTGTCGGCTATTTTTTGTCTATGGCGATGTTAATTCAAAAATTCAGTTGGATTCGACAATTTTTTGGTATACAGTATCATAATTTTTCGGTTGAATTTATTATTTTCATTTGAAATCTTTCGTTTTCGAAATTGATTGATGATAAAACACGAGAGAGCTTTCCAATTCTCCATAATATTGAAATAGTTTGGAAAAATTTCGCTCCAAGTTATGTACTCCTATGATCATCAAAATTTAAACATTATAAACGAGTGAAGAGAAATGAAAATTTCTATTTTTTTTACCACTTAAAAGTGGTAAAATAGAAATTTTCATTTCTCTTTTCATTATGATTTCCTACATCCATCAATTTATTTCAAACAAGTCGCTTCAAAAATGATAGAAAGTGTTCCTTTCTTTAATAGGATCTTTTTAACCCTTATTTTATAGACACAGTAAACAAACTGAACTCCATTTTCGTTGCTTTGACGAAATAATCCTTCCGACTTGTCACTCCATTGCCTCCTTTGTTTTGATGTCACACCACACTAGTTAAGATTTCAGTATTAAAAGATCGAGCACCGTTTCACAAAGGAGTTTTGAGTGGGGAAATTATAAATGATGCCTTCATTTCGAAAGAGGATTAAATTCAACCGAGTAAGGTTATATTATGAATTCTATTGTTTCACTTGGAAATTGAACTGGAAGAATTTGATGAGTTGACGGCGATGTCTTCGATTGTCAACATTGAATGTTTAGAAACATTTACTCCAATCGCCTCCATAACTCAAAATGAGAAATAGTCAATTTACATTCAATTTTTTTACGAGAACTCAAATCTTGAAGAAATTCTGCAAAGTCCTTGAATCATCTCCAGTTATCTAAAATAATGAACTCCATTATTATATTTTGATTTTTTATTTCGATGACTAACATATGACGGGTAAAATTTTAAAATTTCACTCGTATTCATAGTATTCACTTTAAAATTATCCAAAACCTTCAAAAGTCTATTTAATTTCGTTTCACTGACAGGGCAGTGATAACTTGACAAGTTGTAAGCGAAAAAAATCAAAATAAAAAAAAAAATATGGATGAAAAAATACGTGAACTCTATATTTTGGAATCTAAGTCCAAAGAAGTCTTCTACTTCAAGTCCTGCACTGTTGACGATGAAAATAATGAATGAAATAAAAGCTACCAAAGAAATAATATAAGATTTTGCTTGTAAATGTATTATATGAATTTTAACTGAAATAACATCAAGAAGAATATAATACTGAAGTTAATAAAACCAAAACATTCTACTAAATAGATACTCATTCAACTATTTCATTGACTCATATTTCATCGATATATTTGATTTAACAATTCCAGTATGAAAGTTCGAACACGTTTCACAGAGCCTACTTTATGTAATATTTGGACAACACGTGCTTCCTGACATTTATACCGAATATATAGAACCATATTTCATGTTTTATGTCCTTTTTTCTCTGAAGATTCGTAAATTCACGCTCACTGCCATTTTAAATTACAAATTGAAGCCCTTTGGCTAAGTGGCCATTATTTTGATTAAGTACAAATTTTGTAATACGCTGTTATGCGTTTTGGGTCTCCCCAAATGTGCTGTTTTTCTCAAACAGTGTGATATTCCGAATTTCTTCATTGTAAAATTCTCATAAGGATATTGTTTATGCATAGGAAATTTTCGAAGTGAAATTTCACTGTGAAATTATCTACCTATCAGTCGGTAGTCGGTCGGTTCGAAGTGGGTGCTTTGTTCACTCACTGAAATCGACCGCCGTGTTGGTCGGTGGTTCAAGCCCCAGGCTGAACGATCGATTTTCACTTGCTATCGTCCAACCCATGTTGGGAATCACATGTTAAAGGGTAAGACCTCGTTAGTCCTTAGCTCGCACAAGTTTCGATTTCTGAGGGCTGTTGATCGTAAGAGTGCGACAGCTGGTTAACGGATTTCTTTTAACCTATTACGTTCTTTTAAACGTTTTGTCTGTTTTCATGAGTCTTTAAACTGTGATATCTCAGTGAATATTCATCAAATTTATTCGAAATAAGCGCTATTTGAATTATTGCACTTTTGGCAACGTAATACAAGTCGAATAATTCCGTCAGCATCAAAATTTGGGATTCGAAGAAGTGGACGAAGGCGGAACATATTTCACGCCGAACATTTTTGAACACAGTAATGTCAATATCTTTACAAATATTTATTATTCACTGCCGTATATCCAATATTGAAGCAGGTTCAGTTTCGTACACCTTTTGCTTCAAATATCCCCATAAATAAAGTACAAAGGTGTCAAATCTGGTGAGCGAGCTGGCCATACTGTAGGACCTCGACGGCCAATCCAACGACCGGGAAAAGTAGTTTCAAAATAGTTTCTTACTTGTCTGGAGTAATATGGTGGTGCTCCATCTTGTTGAAATACAATATCCATATCGAATTCATAAGGATTCGCTTTGACTATTTCAGCGATAGTAGGGTCAACAGTAGTTTCCAGCATATTCAAATAGAGTTCCCTTTTTGAATTTTGAATAATAAATAGAGATTCAACAATATGGTTCCCAATATTCCTGCCCAAACGTTAATTTTTTCTGGATATTGGAAAAACCGAAAACTAAATGAGAATATTCTAAGTGAACAATGATGTCCATTGTCGTATTGCCTTTTTTGCGTTTTTGTAAACAAAAAATAACTTAACAAACCTCATCGGGTTGTTGGAATTGCCATTTGGCAGATAAAAAAGAATATTTCTAGAAATATCGATATTAATGTATTTGTATTCAAGAAATTTTGAAACTATGTAACTCCATTATTTATTCTCACATCAGGTACTCTTAGAAATTATAATATAGGAACATGAAGCGAGACTGCATTTGCATGGGATACTTTGATTGGCTTTCTATTAAGGGAAAGTCCCGCCAAGTAATATTGCCAGATTGAATAAAAACGATTGATCAGAAACTACATAGATGAACATTTTTTAATTAACAATTTTATGGGAGAAAAGTTTTTGGCTTTCTACTACTCCATCTTGATACAAAAAAAAGGATGAAGGAATAAGTAACTCTATACATGGATGTGTAGATCATGCAAAGAAGTAACTTTCAGACACAAACTGAAAGAAAGTCCTCCTGAAACA
>WOGO01007809.1:0-10947 GCA_015342085.1 Leptinotarsa defecta
ATTGTAAAATTAATTTAGGTTGGTATACCTGTATGGTTGGTACGCCTGGATGGTTTACCTGTATGAGTTACCTTTATAGCATAAATAGGATTAGCTCACACTAGTTCTGAGTTTTAATCTTCCTCTTTGAAGATGATCACTTGGTGATCGAAACACGTGTCGAGGTGTTAAAAATAACTATTTGGTGTTGGGAAAAAACTCCAGTAATATTAATTTTCAGTTCCGACCCCACATACATAAAATGAATTGTAACTGTTAATGAGACATGTGTTTACGATTTTGGTATGCAAACTAGTCAACACGCTTAGGGACGGTGCCTTCCAATTTAGCCGAAATCGAAAAAAGTTCCTCAAAGTCGATCATAAGTGAAAGTGATGTTGAAAGTTTTTTTTTCGATTATTGCAGTGTTGTAAACTCGGAAATCTTGCCAGAAGGTGAAACAGTAAATAACAAATATTATCTGAGTGTTATGCGATGTTTGAGACAGTAAATTCTTCGAGAAAGACCAGATATGTCAGAAGAAAACTCGTGGAATTTGCACCACGATAACACACATCTTCTCTTAAGGTTATCATAGTGAATAAATGTCACGCAACAAACCCTATCAAATAGCTACCGTAAAAAATGTTTTGATGATTGGGCTGTTCGTTTGCGATATAATAAATTTAGATGAATAGTACATAGTTTGCGTTTTGGTGAACACTCCCCGGTACATTTTTGACTTATTAGTATATCTTTAGATCGGTATTACTTTTTTCATTACTATCACAGATGCTTCGGATGAGTTCATCACTGCCCAAATTCTGGATACTGAATGCGTCCCTGCATAATACCAACCTTTCTCTGGCCGTAAACACAACTTTTTCAACATTAATTCTGGATATTCTCATTTCCAATAAAAATAAATAATTCCCTTTACGTGAAAAGGTCAATCGCCTTTCGAAACCATCCTGTTTATACATAATATATGCCGAAAATAAAATGACCGACGTCCGAATAGACGGGCGTTTACTCCAAAGAAACTTCCTACCGAATAAACAAGTGAACACTGTCCACTTTCAAAGGCCAACCCGACGGAGTTTGACGACGATGGAGTCGACGACACGGAACGGGCGTTCCTGGAATGGTTTCGTAGGGACGCGTCGAAAAAACTTTGTGGCGCCTGGCCACGAAATGATCAGGACAGAATTTGAGAGGCTGAAAAAACATTGTGTAGTTGCGATATTGTTCAACCTCTATCTCCTCAAGTAGATTAGTGCAAATGCAAGTTGAAACCACCAAAATAATGCAGAGAGTCCATGCTATACAGTATAGAAATCTCTCATAGAATAAAATCCACATTTTCAAACTAGAAATATGTTTTTGAAAATGTTGGGTTGTTTCAAAAGTTTTGTCCATTTGTACTCTATACATTGATTCTGTTTTTTTTCCAAATTTTAATTTTTTGCCTCTTTTCAGCTCTATATGATGTCGTTAAGTGATTTACAGCCAATTTTTCTCCCCACATTCAAATTGAACCGAAACGCTGCCGAAACGGTTCAAAAAATCAACCAGGCATTTGGCATTGAAAATAATGATCGTACTATTCTCCTGGTGAAGACTGAACCACCATAAACGGTGCGTCAACTCCAATGCTGTTTTTAATGGTTTGAAATGTATTGGAAAGATCAAAACGCCCGAAAAGTGGGTTCTCCACGATTTGAACGATCGTTCACAGCTGGGTCCTATTGTGAGGAAATCGACGAAATAAACCCAACATTGCGTCAACAACAATCGGCACAGAAGAGGTCCGATCCTGCTACACCACAACGCTGATCCGCACGTTTCAGAAATCACCGCCCGAAACTAAACAAATTAGGCATCGAAGTTCTGTTTCACCCACCATATTCCCCAGACTTTTAGCCAACCGACTACCATCATATCAAGCTTTCAATAACTTATTCACCGGCATAACCTTCGTCAATCAGGACCAAGCAAAAACGGCTTTCGTCGACTTCATCAAATCACAAGCACACAATTTTTATGCTGACGTAATTAATCGACTTGGGTTACGCTGGCAAAAGTACATTGATTCAGATTGCGCTCATTAGAATAAATTGAATAAGTATTCACTGACATATTACAGTTTGAAGTAGATTCATCAAAACTGACAAAACTTTTGAAACAACCCAATATTTTTTGGATAACTCCTGGAAGTATTTTTCAAGTTGAGTTCTAACTTGAAAAGTTTTATAAATTCTCACTACAAAATACAATTATCAATTTCTCTCTTTCATTTCTTCAATGACTAAATTGTATTATGTAAATATAACTTCAGCTCTAGCTGGTTAACGGAGAAGCAAAGTTTTTTCAACTAAAAATATATAATTTTTGTTTCTTGATCACATTTCAGTTCATTATAAAATTCATTTCTGACGTTTTCCAACATCTATGGAATATTTGTTGACATTTCTGCCATTATTGCTATTGAGAAGGTCTCATAGGAAAAAATCCATTTGGGGAAGTCAGGTAATATCGCTGGCGACTCCAACGCCACTTTCGACCTTTTGATCTATCCCAGAGTATTGTAGTTGAATAATCTATTACAGAAACACTAAAATACGGTGACATGTAGTATATTTGTATAAAATGGATTAATAAATGAATTTTATTAGTATAAGTATGAGATAATAGATCAGACTATTTTAAAAATAAGGTCCAATTGGCCGATTTTTTCGGTATTTCAGTATATAATTCTCGGATCTAGAGATACCAGTTTCTACAATTCTAAAGATTGACAATGTCCAAATGAAAGCAATAGTTCATGTTGGTTTAACTTTGTTATCATTTTCTCTCAAAATTCAATCATGAAATCAAGCCATCTCTATGTAAATCTTGTGTCGTAACGATACAGTTTGTTGACTTTTACAATAATTCTATTGGTTTAGTATCTTCCCTAAAGAAACAATGCCCTCTTTTCAGCAAACATGACCAAACTCACGAAATTGTTTCAATTTTACCGACCGTGCTGTATTGAATAGGAACAATTCCGGCTACTCTTCTCGAAACAAGTTAGCATCTACCATTTGCAATTTTCAATATATTGGAAAATTTCGAAAAATCATCTTATGTTCCTTCTTCATTTCTTGACGACTTTTTCGGAAAAAATTTCAAGATAACTGGAACCTCTGGCGTAGAATAAATTCAAAACAACGAGTTCATCTGATGATGTAAACTTGTTTGGTAGAACGCGTGCCAAGAAAAGTGTTTGGGAGCAGTGTTTATTTTGAATATCAAAAAAACGTACATGATTTGAATTCATAGTCAAAGATTTTCACAGGATTATTTATTATTTTCTGCAAGACGTTCAAAATCAACATAATTTCAAAAATATTTTCTTTTCAGAAATAATTCAGTAAAATTCTAATAATTAGAAAATATATCAACACCCTATTTTATATACTAATTAGTCATAAGTTTCAACACACTGAGTGATTCTATCATCTGGATCGTGCAACTCATACATATTAATTCAGAATGCTGAAAAAATCTCCTAGAAGTATAAGAGAAAAAGTAATGGCTAATAATATCTTCTCGAGTTTGCAGGTAGCCATTGTTGCGAGTCAAAACTTTTCTGGAATTGCGCTCTGGAAATCAATTACAAAGTTTTTAATATTTGACAGTGTTCCGTATTTTCATCCCTATTAAGAAGTTTTCCCTCGGCAGATATCATAAAAACGAAATGATGAGGAATATTGAAGTTGGAATTGTTTGAATATTTGACAGTCTGTTAGAACAGTTTCTGCTTCGATAAACTTGGGAATAGAAGGAAAACTTGGAAAAACGTACAATGGGAATGAGCTCATATCAACTAGAAGTTATTGAAATAAGAATTAAACCCGGAAAACCAAGTGGTCAGAAGTTAGGTAATGAAATATTTGTGAAAACATCAATAAACATATGAAGATTTTTCTTAAGTTCTACGATCAGAAAAAAGAGGCGTCATTCAGGCACTTACAGATATCTAAAACCTTACCTATCCAGGATAAACAAGGATCTACACGGCGATCTGTTGGAAAAGCAAGATCATATCCGTGATCCAACCCCAAACAGTCCTGTTTCCAACTTTCTTTGATCTCATCAGTGCTACCAGGCTCAACCACGAATGCGTTGTTGGTCTCAACTATCCCCAAGGGACAAGCTGGCGGTCTGTTGGAAAAACAAGCTATGTTGTCGAAGGCTGATCTTTCTCTATAGTTTTCACTGAGAGGCAGCTATATGAAACTAGAGTCCAAAAAAGCATTGTTAACAGAAAACGCTGTTCTAATCTGTTTGTAACAATGAAATTTTGTCTCCTGACGATTATTCGTATTTTCGATTGGTCTACAGCCTCTTTGAGTCGAATCGAATAGTATTAGAAAGAGACAACGAACAATCACGGATTTTTCAAATTGGGTTTCAATTATTTGTCAATTAGCATGCTTAATTTTTTATTGAAATGTTTTCTTTGACAGATAAATATTCACTCAACATCGGAGAAAACTAACGACATTTTAGAGGTCTGGCAAATAGGAATTTGTTAATTCGTGCATTTCATGTGGAAACAGTTAATGTTGGTTTTGAAATGGAATAAATAGTACAATTTTTTTCTGATATATTCATAAGTAAGTAAATGATAAACAACAAACGAAGCTTGACACTTCCCTGTTGTTATGCCGAATCAATTTTCATCTACACGGTAGCATTGCCTATTCCAAAGATTTATTGCTTGTTCGAAATATTTGATGATTTTTATTTTGCGATTTTAGACTTGTTTAGCAATATTTTTTCAAATGGAAAATCATATGTTATATTTTTTCATGAAAACATGACAATTTAATGAAGGAGTTATGAGAGCTGTTTATCAAAACTAATTGTATTTTCACTGAATACCCGGATAAACTTTAGATGAAACTGCAAGAGAAACATTGATCTTCTTAATAATTCCTCTTGCCTATCAGTAAACAGAGGAACAGCACGCCAAAAGGCAACGCTCCGGTGAAATAAAAAAAATGTCGGATCGCGCTGAGATTGACATTTCTGCGCCGATTTTATTAAGTTTGCTTGCTTAGACGTAAATCGGCCTCAAATTCAAATATTAAATGTATTAGCTTCCGCTCTGGCCTGCTGGAGGCTTATTCAGAAAGCAGAATTTGTTTTCAAGGCCGAACTATACCTTTATCGAGTTCGTCAACTCAACAATATCTTTTGAAACTATATTGAGGACATACGGAAATTACCATTCTATTTCAAAACCTACCAAGGAAACGCACGGTACAATGCGGATCATTCTCAAAAAATCAAATTTGTGCTTTATAAATATCGCCCTTCCCAGGAATTACGTACGTTTTTTTATTACGGGTCTTAGAATAATATGGTATGTGGGTCGACGACTATGACTGTCATTCTGAAGCATTTGCCAGTAGCTTCTGGTGGTATGGTCTTCCAAATTCCCCGACCTCACTCCCTTGATTCATTCTCTACAAGGTCATTTAACGAATGACTTTCATAAGAAACGCTATGCTGATGAAAACAGAAAATAACGGAAAAATTACGATCTCTCTGGCCCCATTCAGTGGCCTCCCATATGTCCTGACTTCACCCCTTGATTATTTCTCTGCGAGTTTATTTGGAGAATGTATTTCATAATGAACGCTTTGCAGCTCTCAGAAAATAACGGGAAATTTGCAAGCTCTTGATGGCTAGCCAGATTGAAAAGTGTTTTTATGAGTTGATTATCATTTTCTACCAGAAAACATATTACATATTGGGTGTTCCATCAGAAGAAAGCATGTCTTCAAAAAAGTCGATAATACTTGTCTCAATTGTTTTCTGTTTCTTGCATTCTGATGAGCTTAAGAAATTCTACTAGTCCATTCGTGCATTCAATAATGATAAAGTCATTAAAGATGTCTACAGTATATAAAAAAATATTTGTCAGAAGTACCATGTTTGCCAAATAATGGATTTGTTCCGCACAACCAAGTTTTTTTTGATACAATCTGAATAATACCCGATAGACTACTGTTTGACAACCACGGCGTGCACACAAAACTTTCAAATATACGAGACGCGCTTTTCCATCTTATCTTCCCAGGATGTCGCCCTACGAGCCTGATTTGTTATTCAAACACAATATTGTTTTCTCATCAAGAACAAGACAAGTTTTTCGTGTAACTTCTAGCTCCGACTACGGAAAATAAATAGTATTACAAAACTTTTCCGTGAAGTTCGCCGTTGGTGCATGCGACAACACGACATATCCCGTTGAGTTCCACGCACTTCTTTAACAACACGCCATATATCAATCTTCGAAGCAACCCCTTGACTCATCTATTGTCTTTGAAGATTGATCGTCACTTCAGAGAATTTGATCGCGAGTAGGTTCGTATTCGAAGGATTATTGTCATTATCCAAATAGCAGTTAACGGAAGTTTTTGGGTTTGATGAACAAAGTTATTGTTGTCACTGAAAAGTAAGTAAGTGATACCGCTTTTCGGTCGCTCATGCAAAACTAGACATTTTATATTTTGATCGATTTTACCCAAAAAATCAAAGTGAAATATTCGCGATTCAGAGGTTGATTGTTATATTGAAAATCAAATCTAAATATTGATTTAGAATATGAAGGGTCTTCTAACAGGATAACGGCCAACTTGTTGAAGTTACATCAGTCTGTATTGTCAAATCACCATAGACGGATATAGTATTCAACAGCACGTGCAAATAATGAAATTGTTTTATAAAAATGGGTATTCTATTCGGGTATTCGAATCGCGCGCTTCGCCTATTTTACGGTCGCCATAGTCGTACTACCGAGGGAATTATTCGCCATGTGGTGGATAAATTTGAGTCCAGTGATTCAATAACCGATCGATCAACACCCGTTCGTCGACGAAACGCAAGATCTGCCGAAAACATCGCAGCTGTATGTGAGAGCGTTCAGAATAATCCGAGACAGTCGATTTCGCGTCGCACACAAGAACTCGGGCGTTCGCAGACCACAACTTGGCCAATTTTACGTCGCTATTTGGACCTGCACCAGTACAAAATTCAACTTACCCAGGAACTGAAGATAAACGACCATGGACAACGACGAGTGTTCCCTGAATGAACTCTGGGGCAGTTGGCAACCGACTCTAATTTTCATCGAAAAATCATGGGCGATGAGGCGCATTTCTGGATGAATGAGTACGTGAACAAACAAAATTGTCTAATTTGGGACGATAACAATACATGAGATACAAGAGCGTACAATGCATTCCGAGAACTCACTGTTTGGTCTGGACATCAATCCATATTTCTTTGAAAACGACGTTAGCCATGCCATCACTGTCAACGGCGAGTACTATAGATCGATGATTACCATTTTCTTGTGGCCTGAATTTGATGATCTGGACACCAACGGCATGTGGTTTCAACAGGAAGGCGCTAAGTGCCTCACAGCTCATGCGACATTGGATAGTCTGCACTAGCGATTTGAGGATATGGTCATCTCACGTGGAGATGATGTGAACTGGCCACCAAGATCGTGCGATTTGACTTCGTTAGATTTTTTCTTGTGAGGTTTTCTAAAATCACAGGTGTATGCGAAAAAGTCACAAACCACAGTAGTCCTCAAAGCCAATATAACCGATGCCATCCCTCATAGTCAGCCTGATTTATGCGTCAGAGTCAGGGAAAGGTATGTAACCTTCTCACATTTTTTTTATATATCTCCAAGAATGAAGATATGTACAAGTTTATCACATGATACTCAGTAATCTTGTAAATAGTTCAAACATCAAATGTTTATGTAAATAAAAATGCAGTATTGAAACACTAAGCTATTTTTTCTTCAAACCAAGAAAATCTTACATAACCATTCTTCCCTTCAATTATAATATATTTTTTGAGATGGATGAATAAAATAATAATTGAAATGGGAAAGATATCACAAATAATTCCATATATCATAAAATTTCTGTTTTAAATTTATCATAGTTTTTTATTTATTTCTTTATCATTGGTACGTTTTTCCCCGTGGAAATATTATTGACTACACTGAACAATAATCAAACTTAACTTTATTTCACTCCAAATATAACAAACACTCCAACTGAAACTTCAAGTATTATTCGAATGTCTATCGCCTTACTAAATCGCTTCGCGATTCCTCGGAATTCCATTGAGGCCTATAGCATTATTCTCGCTACATCTAGAACGGCAGCGAACATCGTACATTTGCGCGCTCTTAGTTACGTCACAATTGGTTTATGGCTACCAGTGGCGGCCTGCGTTATTTTATTCAGGACATGATTTACAACATTATATTATATGATTTAAAAAAATTATATTCTTCATAAACTGCGCTGTTAACTTTATAGGAATTTCCTCTAGATTCCTTGAACATTTGTCAAACTTCATGTGTGTATAGTAGCCCAAATCATCTGATTACTGAGAAATATTCACAATTTGGTGAAATTTTCTCCTTGTTAATGTTTAAACTCCTTCGAAGTACAGACCACAATCTCTGACTTTTTTTCTACGTCGTACAAAAAAATTATGCCAACTATTCCATGTGATTTTCAAAAATATTTTTTATGTTTCTACTCCTTCTAATTATTGAAAAATCTAACAATTTGCAGTCATAATTGTTTTGAAAACCAAATTGGAAAAGTTGAGTGTTTTTTTCAAGCATGTGAGTTAATTAATGTAATAAAACTAATCTTGAGCAGATTACTGAAATGCACCATATTGAAACATTTTTGAATCGACAGATAATTGATGATACAAATAAATATGGGATGTTGCTGATTGAATGATATTTTTCATATCAATTCAATATAACTCACTATCGAGTTGTTGGGTGAAATGTACATTATAATAGTTTACATTTGTTTGAAAGGGGGTACTTCTGAATGATAGCAAAAAATCAACATCGAGACATTTAAGTGTGATTATTCAAAATTGAAATATTAAACAAGTGTTTTTTGAAGTTTGTAAAAATAATCGATTTACTGTCATAAATAATAATATACTCGTATAATATAATAACAGAGTTACAGCGTGTTCATTTGAAAAAATCACATATACTCCAAATAATTTTTATTTGTGTTTTCATTTTTATCCCTGTTTTTAATAATTTCACAAATAAAAACATATACTCCATGTGAACTAAAATCGAAGTATTATTTGAAGCATTTTTTGTGAAGATTAGTGATGAGAGCTTTGCACGGTGATGGAGAAACCCTTAATCTCTCGTTCACCAATCATTTCAGAATTTTCTCGAATCATGAGGGATCAAATATTCACCTATTATCTCTCTTTTGATGAACAGAGCCGTATCTCCCCATTTGCCTCGTTCGCAACAATATTGCAACTGAAGGCGATGACAACTCTCCTCACGAAGACGACATCTATGAGATCGAGAGAAAAATCAATTCCCAAATATTAAAGATAAACGAAGATCCCCAAGGTGGTTAGTTGCAAAGCCTCAGTTGCAGAAATGTCATCACCCTTACTTACTCAGGCTTATCCTTTAAGGACAATTGAGGTCAGCAATATATTCGATAGCACCTCTGATGAGATCTATAGCGGGTCGAAGCAGTGACGTGTGTTGGATCACGAATACGTTGTGTTTGAGGTCTGGTTTCGAGTAGTCAGTAACCCTTAGAAATCGCCACCATCTCTACAAATCATTCCTGACAGACTTTAATACTATTCATAATAATTATTGTCCTTCAAGTTTTTGGAATCGAAGTATCAAATCTTCATGTGCATTTTGACCTGGCCGATGAGAGAATATTTCGTGACATAAGTGATGCGCCCGCTTTTTTATGAACTTTCCCACAAGTAACGAACTGGCCAATCAGCCTCACTACACTTTAAATATACATCGTCCAAAATAAAACCCTAGTATTTTCGAGTACTTATAGCCGGTGGTCACGCGATTGGTCATGTAGAAAATGAAATTCTGCCGTCAACAAGTAAACACGTCAGAAGATCATGTACTGTGTGGTTGCCGTGTTCGGAACTGTTGAATAACTTATAGCACTTTGGTCGCCACCCTCTGTCTCTTTACTATAGTTTATCCTAATTAGTACGTGCTTCAGGAGACGTCTAGATCGAACACGATGTTCATAGTTCAAGAGGTTGTTTATGAACTCTTTGCACACGTTTTATAGAATGAGCTTATAGGGAGTGTAAAGAAAAGTTGCGCATTAACATTTGAAATAAAAAAACAATTACTACTGCTCTTGAGGGAATCAAAACCACTACAGCTGAATTTAAAGGAAGTTTATACAGATAATTTCAGTCATGTATTCAGGTTGTGGAAAAATCCTATACAATAATAAAAGAACAATTCATATGCATTATATGGAATGAAATCGGTACGAAGGGCGGGAAATGATATTTGTCATTGTTTTGCATTTCAAGTCAAGCCCTACATTACATAAGTCTCATACTTTTTGCAATAGATTTCAGGTAGTTAACATAATTGAATTACATGTGAAAATCATAATAAATTTACTTTACCAATGAATCAGTTTCTCGAGAAGAATAGAAACAACGAAAAAATGAATTGAGAAGTGATTCACTAGTACTAGAGATCACCAAAGTAGAAAATTCTTAATAAAATTTCGATGAATGCTACGAAGATGTGAATGTAATTTCATGAAAATGTTATTGAAGTCTTTCCAAAAAAAAGAAGATATTGGACAGGTCAGGTCGCCTCGGGTTAGAGATATCACTAAAGTCACCACAAGGCAGCTTCAGCTACTTGCTTGACATCCGCGACAAGTTTACGAGAAGAGAAGAAAATGAGTGAATTTGATATAATCAAAAGAAGGGAATATTACAGGATGTATTCAGAATAACAAAAAGTATTCCACATTATTCAATGTCAAAAATGTCATTCTCATGTTCAATATTTCTCTCAAAATTAAA
>WOGO01007810.1:0-10946 GCA_015342085.1 Leptinotarsa defecta
TTAGGGGATGCACAAACTTTTATCAAGAATAACTTTTTGTCGAAAAACCCTTAATAAATAAGTTTTCCATATGGTGCATACTCTGGGGAAGACACTGTATATGGTGAAAAAAAATGTTTTGATTTATCCACGTTGAAAACGCCAATATTTCTCATCTCAAATAAGATGAGAAACATATTACTTTCAGATGAGTCTAATGATGATTGGCATTTTCTGAAATTTTTCTCCGGACTCTCCATTGATTGAACATATATAATTAAAAACATGGCGAAGCAAAATATTTTCAATTTTTTTCGATGAGGTTTTGAATCTCAAATCATTCAGTACCTACTGATGTTTAACTAATGCTCTTCGAATCTAAACTCCTAATTAGTTGACTTGCCTCAATTTGAGTCATAATCGAGGCCAAAATCTATATAATGAAAGACTCACATGTTGCGAAATGAAAAACAAAACGATTACGTTTGCGTGCATTTACTGACCTCCACCAAAAAACTCTAAATCAGAATGGTCGTTCTAAGCAAATTCAAATAGTAACCCAATCGAATGGGTACAGGTTTCAAAAACAGAGAAGAAGGATTTCGACGGTACAATTATTATGCAGCTGCTAATTCAAAATGATTATACACATTATAATCTAAAAGGTGAAGATACTCTTCTCTCTCTACACCAATTCGAAAACAGGGTGACTGACCTGAAAATCTTGCTAGGAATCGGTGGAAGCCGGTGGCGAGAGCCTGCGCCAGGCACCGAGAATCCAGGGGGAGGGGGGAGCGCCGCCCCCAGCCCCTCGACGACCACATCACGTGCGCCACTGAAACAGAAATTTGGCAGAATTAAAATAACATCTAAAATCACTTAACAGTAACAGTATCCTAGTATTAACAATAAATGAAAGTCGGATTGAATACAATTGAAATTATGAATAGTCTGACATAGATGAAACAATAGAGAAAATGTTAAAAAAAATTCGTTGAAAGTAATATATTTTGCTATTGAAAACACTTTCTTCTCGCCAGATGAAAATACTGCCTCTCGATGAGTGTAAGCATCATCAGGAAATGTGTAAGGATTACATCTACTGATGATGCTAACTTGGTTAGCGAAACGGCCGTCGAGAGACAATATTTTGGTTCCGGTGAGGGAAAAATGTTTCTGAGAGATTTATTTTATGCCTAAGGTTTCAAATTCTCTTTATCAAACTATATGCAGACTTTAATAACTATGAAAATCAAACTTTTTATTTCTTTACGAGGAATCTTGGCGTAAGCTGAGTTTATGAGTTTCATTCAAAAATATGTCAAATTTTACACTGAATAAGAGTATTCACCACCACGATACGAAAATTAAAAACCAGTTCCTTGTGCCAATTGAGAAATTCTGGGCCAGAATACATTGATCCAAAAATTTACAATTTTCTCACTGAATATGTGAAGGCTTCAAAGCAACTGTCAATTTATAAACAAATACTGAAAGCATATCTATTAGAAAATTATTATTATTCACTAGCAGATTTTTTTTAAATCATTAGGTCTGTTCTTCTTTTACTATAGCCTCATTTAATTTTTATAATCAAATTTTAGTATCTTCATTTTATTAAGTTGGCAGTTTCCAATACTCATATTGTCTTTATGGAAATGAGGTGTTATTATTATTATCTGTTTTGTTTGGATATAAACCTGATAATGGTTTCACCAACATGCTTGGTCATATAAAGTTAATTCCAAATATTCAACCGTTTTCTATTCAGAAACAGAAACTTTATTGTTAAATGTAGAGGAGTTTCAATTTTTCTCCCCAGTTATACATGTCCACCACAGCTTTAATTGAATAGTTGAGGAGAAATCGAAGAAAAAAGAAATAATACATAATCAATCTAGACTAAATAATTATGACATGTCTCGGGCAACACATCTTACGTACAATGCATCACCAGTATTTCAAAA
This sequence comes from Leptinotarsa defecta, assembly GCA_015342085.1. NCBI lineage: Eukaryota > Metazoa > Arthropoda > Insecta > Coleoptera > Chrysomelidae > Leptinotarsa > Leptinotarsa defecta. The sequence goes on from WOGO01007810.1 coordinate 1,947, forward strand.
TGTATACCGCCGAAATATTCATTATTGGCAGACACGAGGACATGATAAATGAAACAGTTTAATCGATAAATTGAATCAGTTGAAGATTTAATTGCAGTCATAAATCATAAGAGATTATATCATCAACTCCAAATGTCCATAAATAATAATCTTCTGAATTCAAGATTTCATTCTCACACCTACAATGCACTACTAGTAGACATACGTCAATGATAACAATTAAGCAGATCGGACAAAGTCTCTTCACTGAAAGCTTGCGAAAGAAATGAACTTAATCAAGATGGTACTGTACTTGAATACTTTTATCTGAATGTGAATTTTGAAATTTTAGATTCTCACGAATCATCTCGATTCTATAGACTGAATAAATTTTACTATAATTGGTATTACGAGTCAGGATAAGTGCAATTGTAAATGCATTTTAAATTTCCCATTTCCCAAGTTCATTAAAATAGGTCAACGTAGCTAATGTTTTCAGAGATTTAGTTATTTTCACAGTTGCTTTCAAACCCATGGCTGAGTAGAAGTTAAAATGAGGGGATTTTTTCACTTTGAACAACGCCATTTCATAAAAGGAATATATGCATCCATGGATGATACTTCAACAATTACTGTCGAAAAAATATTATTATTAGTTTGGATCCTTCACTACGAAATCAAACCAGAATCTCAAACGCTAACTTCCCTTGAAAGGCAGGTTGTAGTAACAAACCATAGGTATGGATCAATCTCTTAGGATGGCTAGAACAACGAATGTGGTGGGAGTTGCAATCATTGAGAAAAACAACAACCCAAGATGTGAAAATGTTCTTTCGATGCTAGTTGTATCAATAACGAAAATCTAGAAATATAGAAGTTTGGAATGAAATTTTTATTGCTGATCAACCAATTTCCAGTTGACCTAGGATTTGAAAAATGGCAAGCCTTCTTCGATGTAAATTGTATGAAATACTGATCTAATGGTGACCACCTAGCGAATTAATATTCATGATAAAATGAATGAATTATACATAACTATCTATAATAAATTTTCTTATAAACTTGTGAGACTGGACGTAACAATTATTTTAACCACTCATCACTGAATGAACAGAGACCCAGTAAAACAATTCAAGAGAGATTTTTCGTGCCTGTCCAAAGTTCCGTGGCACACATACACATGCGAGAAGTATATCGACGGAGAAAGATTAACAAAGCCGCCCGAGTCCCCCTTCAAGAGTGGCATACCCCTGGTCTGAACACACTCAAGGCTGTGGGAAAGCTTACAGTTCAATGGTAATCAAAACGGTGATTCAATTCACCACAGAACAGCGATCGTAATTATTACTATAAAGCCGTTTGTCCACACAACACATACCTATCTATTAAAACTAATATTGAGCGAGGAATTTGCCTCCATTTAGGATTTCTCTTCATTGCCAGTCCAATAACGTGCCGATAAATGTATGAAGTGGTAAAAGGTTTCTTATATTGAGTTGAACACGTTTCACTTGACACTTATCAGGTATTTAGTCTGATGGCTTATTTCGGACAAAAAAGATTTTGAATTAATAATTCTTTTCAGTGCAAGGGTGTGAAATAACATTTGTTAGTAAAGATCTCACAGACCCATGTATCAGTAATAATTATTTCATACCCCTCTCAAGCGAGTAGCAATTATTTGAATTTTATTTTCATTTGTTTTTGTTTCTAATTTGTTTCTCACCACTCAACGTATATATTAGACCAGGAAAAAAATTCGGATTGAAAAGATACCAAATTTATTCTAGAAGTGGACATACAAATTTTAGCCGATAAAATGGCCCGAAGACTGGTGTACCGATAAAGCGGTCTAGCGGCAGTTCGTTTTTATCCGTCACCACGTTATAAAATATCACTTCACAGTGAAAAATTGTATCAATTCTAAAAAAAAGACAATAGGTTACCAAAACAAAAAAAAAATTTTTTAATCTCTCTGAAAAAGGCTACCAGTATTATACCGTGGATATATCAGAATATTTCACCCGTGAGACTTGGATCAGAACCTCATCAAACTTTTATAACCCGTTGGGGGAAATGACTAAACTCCCAAGTAATAGGGGGTGTTTTCACCGTTTTTTTCTGAAGCTGACGATATGAAGTAAAACGTAGCTTGCTAATTCCTGATGACACAGAAGGTTCATTATTTCAACATCACGATCTACCAAAACTACAATATCAGTATTAATGAAATATTTTTATATTCGTTATATTTCCCACATTTTCATTTCTATCCAAAGAATAATAATTTATGTTAATATACGCATATTCGATTTTATCAACAGAGGTAGATGTATTCTTGAGAGGTTTTCTGTTTACTACGTATCGGTGTATAGGCTTATGATATCGGCCAGTGCCGATATCCACAATGAGGCAGATATACCCGATGTTATCAATCGATCCCTAGCAGATAAATAATTTTTTTGAAAATTAAGAAAATATTTATGTCCCTATATGGGCCTCATCAAGCTGAAAATAGTATTCAACCAGAAACAATGTAAAAAATATATAAAGTAACGGTTCAGTTTTGCTGGATTGAGTGTTGAATTGACATAAATGTTTCATAGAAAATTCACCGATTTTCCAAGTTGAATTTCTTTTAAGGAATTGATGGTTTCTGCCATCTTCGGTAAAAAAAAAACAAAACATAGAAAAACCCGGAGATATTGCGAAATGAAGTTGAATTGAAAAAATGTATTTCGATTTTTTAAATACCTACTGAATTTTTTTTGGTTATTATGATCTAAAATACATTAACAGGTAATTAACTAAATGAAATAATGCAATCGAACTTCTGTACTTGCTATTTCCAAGAACTCTAATCAAGTCCCGTTTACTGTTAAAACATCGACGTTATTGTTGGCTTAATTGTTTTAGTCCGTGGCTCGCCAGCTTTTTCCTCGGTTACATGCAGGTTGGTGTTTCTCAGCAAAGAATATTTTCTTTAAACCGTTTTCCACATAATGTACATAACGACCTTTTTTGGAAATATAATATATCGCTGCCAACGAACATAGCCGCCCGCAAGGCACCATCACGTCAGTAACCAAAGAATATTGAATGCTAATAAAACCCATCGGATATCAGTTTTCTCAGAGTTTTCTCTATATACTGAAATGTGGCAAAATAATATCGGAGGACACAGTTCCACTGGCAACAGAATCAGTTTGTTAGGGGTCAAATTATTTAGCAATATACCTTGGTACAGTCGCATTGCTGTTGCAAAGGTTATTTTTCAGAAAAACACTGTTTCAATTCAGAAAAACACTGTTTCAAACTCGGTTTTGAATTAACACAATTTTACACACCTCGCCAACTTATACTTCTCATAAAGTTTCAATTCCTTCTCGGGAATATAAAGCTCTGCCGCAAGCCACAATAAACCTTTTCGGGTTGCAGTTGGAAAGTCGAATAGATCCACTCACTTCAGACCAGACCCTAGGCTGCTAAATTATTTCTAGAAAAAAATACCATTGTGAAGGAATAAACTTTCCGCGTCAGTTTTTCCTAATTTAAATAATCAGATGATATTAACTTTTTTACAATGCTGGTGCAATGCTTACAAATCATGTGCTTTTAGGCACCTAATTCTTAAGAGAAGATAAGTTATTTTAACGTTTACGCAAATATTCAAATTGAACTATATGAAAAAAAAACTAGTTCAAAGGAATAATCAAGGAACCTGAATCATTCCAATGATTGATCGATGTACTAAATCCACAAACAAAAACAACACAGAAACCTAAAATGAGATTTGAATCATGCCTATGTCTAACTTAAATGTTGAAGTTAAAAGACCAACAATACCGACGGTAAATGTTAAATAAAAATAAATAAAAGGAAATAAAATTATGATGAAGTCAAAGTTGAATTAGAGAAATTCACAATATCTCCGTTAAATTTGGTAATATCTATGTAGTGTGGAATTGGCTCTAAATAATAAAATATAAGGTACACATTTTTAAAATCTAAAGAGAATCTCGTAAGTGGTCTAAAAAAAGTTCGTTTTCTGAAACAAAATTACCCAACTTTCAATAAAAAAGTGCCAAGTAACTCCAACACAAATAATATTTCATTATTTAACTATGAATTTTGTCAAATTTTGTCCCTAAATCGAACGAATTAGTTTGTAGATTTCCAACATGTAACTATGTAACTCGGATAACATTTTCAAATGTTGATTTCCTCTGAGAGAAATGTATCAAAAAATCGTAAGAACAAGAAATCTCTTATAGTTGGTGACATATCAGATTACAACAAAGTTCTACGTCTCATATGTGTCAGATCTGAAAATTTCAGTGGTAGATTGATTTGGTTTCAATTTTACTCAAGTTACTCATGAAATCTTATGGAAACATCAGATAATCTTTTATAGTTATCCATATGTTTCGAAAGATTTTTAAAAAAGATTTTTTAATTCGTATAAAAGGTCACAAATAAACCTCTACTTAGCCATAGATCACAAACGTAAAAATACCTACGTACATATTTGATTATGAAATATTAAAATCAATAAAAACGATAAATTCACTTAACCCTGTACTAGTATGTATAAAAACACCACTCGAAAATTTTCATTAATTTCATTTTATTTCATTTGTACATCAAACATAAAATACATCCATCCAAAATACTGGATCAGTCTCACCGCAATACAGACTGGAAATAAAATAGAAATGAAAATACCCAAAAAAGCTCTATAAAAAACTTTTAATCAAATTTCAATATTTCTGAACTTAGCTTCTTTATGAATGCATATCACAATGTTTCGTATTACTGCCTATATTATGTCATGTTTATTCAACACAAATTATCATTTAATACGAGTTCAAGTATAGTTTATATAATGAAATTTTATTATTAGGTTGTTGTAAAAGTTCTGTCCGTTTTTATGAGTCTATTTTAAACTGTAATATCTCAATGGATACTTATTCAGTTGTATCGAAATAAGCGACATTTGAATCAACGCACTTTTGCCAACGTACACAAATCGAATAACTTCGTCAGTAAAAAATTCTATGCTAGGGATTTGATGAAGTCGACGAATATAGTTTTTGCCTGGTCCTGATTGGCGAAGGTGAGAAAGTTATCGAAGTGCTAGAAAAAATGGTGGTTGTTGAGGCAGAACCTCGAAATAAGTTTAATTTTCGGACGGTGATTTGTGAAACGTGCCGAAGGATGTTATCCTGGAGCAGGATCGGACCTCTTCGGTTGGCCAGTGCCGGCTGCTAGTGACGCAATTTTTGGTACAATTCGTCGATTTCCTCACAATAGGACTCTGCTATGATGGTTTGGCCCCTTTGCTAATTTCTGCCGATCGTTAATATAGAGGAGCACCCATTTTTCGAGCTTTTTGAATCATCAAAAACCGCTGGGAAGCTAACGACCAGTTCTTTCGCCATCCCACACACCGTTTGTGATGGTCCAGTCTCCACCAGGGTCTTCAAACCCTCGTCCTTGATGACTGTAGGTCGACCACTTCGGGACATTATAGCAGGGGAGCCACCGATACAAAATGGAGATTTACTCGAGCGTCATTGAGACATATTAAGTTGCAAAGCTTAGATGACAAGAAGAAAAAAATTTTATATAATATATACCTTTTCATTGGTGGGGGAAGCGGCTATAGATTTTTAAATACGTAAAAAAATACTGTTGCATGGACATACTTGAGCGCGTCAGATATTGATAGCATCAATGTCCTACGTATTTTTAATAATGTTGGTATGTTAATCCGATCGTTTGCATGGTGTGGGTGGTTGTATGTAAGGGTTAAAACTGAAAAGAAAAAAAAATTAATCGAGCGCGTCAGATTTTCTAAGGGGGTGTTAAGTGCAACAAAAAAAATCTCTCATTCAATAATCTGACGATTTCGATCTGACGCAAACTCGCGGCCATTATTATAATGGGCAGAAAAAATTCGCCATTTTGAAATACTCAAGCGCGTCAGATTAAGATATATATGATTCATCTTTATGTTTTAGACGTGCTGTCTCATAATCTGAAGATTATCTAGAGGGATTCGCTTAATCTGACAAAAACAATATTTTTTTCAATTATTTTTTTCAATTCATTGACCTCAATTAATTGAAAAGCTCAGGAAATAGCATGCAAATAAATAAGTGTATGTTTTTTAAGTAGAATAATTGTATTTATAAGAAAATAATTTTTTAAAAATGCTCTAAAAAATTTAATTTTGCATAATCAATTGATTAATTAATGAAGAAAAGAGAAATAAAACTGTCTATGCTTTTATCACTTTTATTTGTAGCTAACGTTACTGCAGTTTCGTCCTATAATGACATTTTCAAACTCATACAATATATAATACAATATATAAGTTTGAATGGTCCTTATAGGACGAAACTGCAGTAACAGTAGTTACAAATAAAACTGGTAAAAAACATAGAAAGTTTCATTTCTCTTTTCTTCAGTATGATTTCCTACCACGTAGTAACGGCTACATCCATAAATTATTTGATTAATTAATCATCATCTTCATCACGAACGAGTCCTTGTGTTCAGCTGTGATGGCGTCATGGTAACAGAATTCAGAGTAGGAGAGTAATAGATAGAGAAAAAGTGAATAAAGAATAGAGAAATAGAAACTCGAAGAGGGAAATATAGGTATCACACAGCTGCACTTGCTTGCGGAAATCGTCAGATTATATATTTTTCGTTATCCTCGAATTATTTCCTTCAAGATAAAAAAAAATTAGCTACGCTGGAGAATGTCGAATTGACGTTATTATTTTACAACCTTGCTGCCCTCCCGTTTCTTTACGTCACTCTCAAATTGTCAGATTACTGGAATATACACTTTTTTCTTAATCTAACGCACTCCAGAACTTCTGATTTACTAATCTGATCCTTTATTACTCACAGGCGGCCTTATATATGAAGCTCATATTTGGTGGAGGTACTTAACCGGGTACAGGGTATCCCCCTGTATATTAATCTGCCGCGATTTAGTAAATCCCGAAATCCCCGCTTGGGTTCCCCTATTAGAATGCTTTATCTGTTGCATCTTTTGTAACACTATTAGACGATGAATCTTTCAGAATAGTAGTAGGACTTAGGATGGGTCCATCTATTTGTGTGCCTCATACTTGTGCTTGCGGTAATATAGTTGATGAGAAAGGTACACATGGTTTGAGTTGTTAAGAGAAGTGCAGGGCGTACATCTCGACGTCACCAAGTGAACGACATATTGAAAAGAGCCATGTTGTCAGCTGATGTTCCTGCAATTCTGGAACCTTTAGGTACCAGTCGAAGTTCGCTGCTGGCAGTCGCCGAACACACTCGTTTAGCTCTGATAGCAACGAAAAAGTGACCTTGTGTTTTATTTACAAGTATTTTCACGATCTTTCTTTGTGAATCCAATCTTCATCACACTTATAAATAATTTGGATAAGTTGTGGTAAGTTGTAAACCCTTCCCGTGAGGGGAAAAATTTATTTATTTTCTGAAAGTGTTGGAAAGAACTTTCCGAACAACTTCTTGACTGAGTCAAAAATTCACTGAATTTTCAATTGCTGTTTCGAACAAATGTTTTTTCAACACTTTCCGATAGAAAGTGTGAATTAAATAGAAGGCAACACCTTTCCGCGAGTGTTGGTATATCTCACTTTAGGAGAGTGTCTACGAAACAGGGAAAAACTATTCCGGGGCCGGATCCCGGAATCTCACCAAAAAAGGATTCCATCAAAAATCCTGTGAATGTAAGAAAGTCTAGGAACGAAACTAAGTGTTTTACTAGACCCCAGACACTGGAACAAAAACTAACTTACCTTAAAAGCCCTGATGGGGACAGGCCCTAAGTGACACCTTCTCACTAGGCGGGCATAGCAGCAGTAAAGAGAAAAATATATCTCTAAAAATCCAGGAAATATCTAAGGTTTTCACCAAACCCAAAACTCACAAGGAAATACTTGGGAATATAACTTTTGCGACACAGAAAATGAAAACACTAAACTCTGAACAGATACAAGCAGATTTTACTTCGAAGCAACCTGACCCCAATTTTCTGTCGCAATACGAAACAGACAAGGGTGGTTTAGAGTCACAGGGTGATACCAAAAACTACATAAACCAGGAAATCCAAATGAATGAAACAAATGAACCAGGAGACAGCGAAAAGATGGAAGTTAACGACCTAGATAATAGCGACATTGACAACGCGACCTGTGGCCGCGTTGAGGATAACTCGAAAAAACTACAGAAATACCACAGCCTATAGAAGTTGACGTGCTGGTTATTCCCGAAACACTACCTCCAGAAATTGAGACCGACACTTCTTGTAGCTTACAAGAAATGGAAATAGAAAATGTCATACCGAAAGAAACCAATAACATCGCCAAAACGCCGCATGTATTCTCTACGCTTCCAACGAGACATGTATACAATACGCCAAATTCCCGAGAAGACGGACAATATTCCTATTGGCCAGGGAAGTGCAAATCAGACTCATTTTCCAAAAAAGCAACTCAGCCCAGCTAGGTTTAGAGTAGGAGTAAATGAAGGCGTACACATTGAATTGACTCATGAAACTTACAGAAAAAAAAATATCTGGGCGAGTGAGCACTGCCAAATATATGAGACTTTTTATAGCTGGCTGATATGAAATATTTTTATCACATATATCAACCTGCAAACTAAAGTCCAAATTAGTTTCCAAAGGGGTAGACATGGATTTACAATCCGACATATTAAATCTTTTGAATATTTCATTTATATAATCTGTAATATATTAACGTTCACAATTCGAACCTTCCGCCAATAGTCAAATATGTATGCGCGGCAAATAGCCGAAGGGAAGGTCACGACAAGGACAACATGAGACGTGAGGCCCTCGAGTAATGACGGAAGGTACAATATGTATAGAGTACTTATGATGCACTGTTTGGAACCTTTGATGTAGTAATGAATATTACTGGAGTTTTTTCCCAACACCAAATCGTTATTTTTAACACCTCGACACGT
>WOGO01007811.1:0-10946 GCA_015342085.1 Leptinotarsa defecta
GAAAATAATACGAAATTATGATTTCCTACGTCAAAAAAACCGCGAGTACCGAATTTCGCGCAAATAACTTGTTTTTTGCAAGAGTTATTTTCAAAAAGCGAACAAAAAAATTCAATTTCAACACCCCGTATCTCTGAAACGAAGCATTTTCGGACACAAGTTCATATAGACTTTTTTTCTTGAAATTGTCTCAGGAATACGTCACTTGAATATTTTAACGTACTTATGTTATCCCCTGTATATCATTTCACCAACATTATGTATTTTCCATTTCAATGTAATCGTGAATGTTTCAGTCTATACACATCACAAATTAAAACACTTCATGTTGTTGAAAAAAACTCTGAAACATACATGTTTTTACTGTAACACCATCCTATTTCCTAAAGAGAAGCATATTTGCTTTCAGTAGAAAATTTTTAATATAATCAACACGTATGTGTTCGGTTACGGGATAAATAATCAGTCGTTGAAGGAATTCATTATTTGAAACAAAAGTCATGAGAAAAAATTTGAACTCAGTTGATCAATATTTTCAATATCGGTTATTCATACAAATAATTTTTTTCCTAGGATCCAAGTTTTTCCTTACCATGAATGACCTACCTAACCTTATTTTTTTGGATCTTCATGTTCAGATTGAACTTTGATAATTGAATTATCTCATAATCATTGTGAGAACGGTTATTTCGAATTATTTATTCTTTCTTGAAAAAATTCTAGCAGATCAGATAGAAAAATATTTATTGAAAAACTAGTGATAAAATATTCATAGGGTTTACATATCTACAAAACGTGAGCAAACACATTTTAAAAACATCGAATCACAACAGTGAATCTGGAAATATTATGGAGAATCTACACCAATCAATGTATATAATAAAAGTGTAACTGATTGCTGTCTATTAATTCGTTTATGATTTTCACATATAGTAAACGGATTTCTGAGGATTTTTTTTCACTCCCTAGAGATGCAGTTGTCACTGAATGGTTGGTGGTTGGTCACACCATCAACTCTGATGTGTAGCAAAAACAGTTGTCTATAGGTTAGTACTTCCTATTGAAGAAAATTATTTTCATTTTGATTTAAGCGACTCAAAAGTTAAATTGAGAATACATTTTCTGATTTGATTTTTCGATGATAATCTATAGAGCCTCCAGCAGGTATCGCAGATTTGTTGATCAGAACATCAAATCTGACGTTCAAAATCCCAGCACTGATGAGACAGTGAAACAGCTACCGGCGATTAGCAATTGCATGAAAGAAAAATTGTAGACGGTCCGAAATTCTGTCAACTCTATTGTAAAAGTTCATCATATTTGATGTAATATGATCATTATTGATGAAGTAATGAAGAGACCAAGGTCCAAGACACTCAATAGCGCATAAGTTCTGAAAAACAATTGATCAACATCCGAATTTAACTTTCCTTGCTTTATTATATCTCTCTCTCAGACTGCTCATTCGATAAATATCCATCATGGTGTACTGGAGCGTATACATCATCGTCGGGCTAATCTGATAATAACTGGCAAGTGACAAAAGGGGTTGTTGTACGAGATTAATAAGGTAGTATCGATGCACTATTACACCGCCCTCCTTTCCCTCGGCGACCTCCTGGGCACACATTCAGTAAATCGGACAAGCTCGTATACTAAATCCGGCAGTATCGGAGGAAGGCACGAACTACGTTTATGTAACGATGTCGGAGTCGAAATCAAACGTTGTCCCTGACGGTTTAGCGAAAGCTCATCGATTTCGGACGATGTGATCAAACTTCGTTGTGATGGGAGTTTTTTTTCTGAAGTGCACTTTGGAAGATTAAGACAAATGTAAACCAAAATATATCTGTCAAGAATATGAAAATGTTATTTGGAGGAATAATAATGATAAGCTTTTTAAAGATATTTCAAAATTACGAAATATCATATTTTTCTACTGAAAACGAATATGTAATATCAACTGACGACCGTTACTTCACCGCTTTGGTAAGATAAAATAAAAAATACATGAATTGGGGCAGATCAAAGTTTCACGATGAAAAAAAAAATGTTTTCTTAGAAAAAAAAAACTATCTTACACAGAATTTGATGATAAACAATACAAGTACAAACCCATTTAATTATAGCTATGATAATATCTGAAGTATTTCAATTTTTCTATAAAATATTTTATAGTAAAAGAAAAACGTATGAAACAAAAACCACAACTTTTGGAAGTAATGTTAACAATGAAAATATAAAATTTTCATGCTCAATATATGTTGCAATAATGCAATTGTATGAATTTCAACACAGAATAATTTATTGAATAAAGGAATAAATAGTGGAATGAATTAAGAGCTGTTAAAATAGTCTTAGGACTAAGGATTTATGTATATGTCAAAATTCAATGCCTCAATGATCAATCACTTCCAGTTTCTGAATAATTTAAAATGTATTCCGACTGCTGCACTTGATTAACTAGAGAATTCAAAAATATCCACTAATTCCTCATTGAAATATGTAAAATTTCCGACGTCTCCATCGAGCATCGGTTGCCGTCGTCAACAATTGAATTACGTCCGTGAAATAACGAAAAGTTAGGCTCTCAAACACGGCCGACACCGTTCGAAATATTTTTACGGCTTCATTAATGCCAACGACTTTTTAGATACAACCGAAAATGGAGTGTTGAAATTAAAGCGTAGATTAAAAACCGAAATAAAGGTTTCAGTAACGGTACCTCGTTCAGAGAAAGCAATTGAACATAAAATCGCCCGAAAACGGAGAAACTCCTGTGCGAAAAATGGAAGAGCATCTCTTTCTCTCTCTTGTACAATGAGAGGGGCACCGTTCAGGAAAATTCGAAAGGAGTTTTAATATAAACGCCCCGTTCTGCTCGCGTGAAACAAATTACCGTACAATTTAATCGGCCATTTAAGAAAATTGGTCGAATTTAGCTTTAATAAATTCAAGACTTTACCTTATCTTAACGCCTTGCGGCCTACCCGGAATGACTTCGCCTCTTTTAATCCCGAGGACTCACCTGGAACAGAATACAATTTCAAATTAAATACAATAAAATTCATTGACAACATTCCTTATGTGAATACAAAAGGGCGAGTTGAGGTTTCAATATTATCCTAATATTTCTTTTTCATTCGGGGAGTAATTAAATTGAGAGAAACTGGAAAAGTAATTCCGAGGAAATGTTGCAGTAGTACCTATCAAGTTGGAACTTGAGGGTTAAAACGGAATATATTTAGAACCAAATGACTTCAACGCAAGAGTTATTAATAAATACACATTTCAAGAAGAGTAAAAATGTAGACATAGACTCTAATATCTACAATGAATATTTGATTTTCAAATTTTACGGCATTACAAAAAAACGTCGTTATGAAAATTAAAGTGTAAATTATTAGGTCGAAATCTATAATGAAGTTATTTCACTTCGAACTGGAGGATCGGGACCTAAATAAAAATTTCTTGTTTATGTTATGTGATATGATATGTGATATGTTATGTGATGTGCATGTAAATACACATCACATGTACATGTGTATATATGATCAAGTTATAATAAATATGAATAAAAACCATACGATAAGTATATTTTTTGTTTATTTTCTTTCGCGAATTCAAAACTAAATTAATGGTGAAAAGTTTGTTTTACTGGGGTTTTACTCTGGAGGTTTTCAAAACTTTTGAACGAAAAATAAGTTTCATTTGTTCGCTTCAGACCATATAAATCTTCAATATTGATTCAAATAACGGAAGTCACTTAGTGTAGCTTCCCCAATGGAAAATATTCGTTTTTGACTCGTACTACCGAAATGTGGTTATTCTTAGAATGTTATCCATATTGGTACTGAAGAGATCTGAGGCAAGTGTCTCACGGCCAAACATCAAATGTCTACCAGTGAGGGTGACAGTGTTACATGCAAGTGTAGGAATATTGTGTAGGAATCCTTTGAATGATATCTGATTCAATTCCATAACGAATTTTTGGAATACAAACTGAGTGAAGAAAAGTGTTTTTCATATGATTTAGTTTTCATACGAAATATGTTTATTATTATTTATTTGTTTCGAAAGTATTTTTCCTTTGGTATTATTCAAATTCTATATGAAAGTATCTGTTTCAGACGGGCTTTTTCTTCCTGTTTGTATCTGAAAGTTACTTCTTTTCATGATCTACACATTTATGTATAGAACATTGATTGCTTTCTTTCTTTCTTTGGAAGATTCCCACATTTTTTTGTATCAAGACTTTCTTTCTTAAAAATAACCCTTCAAGTTTAGAGTCGGTTTTATTTATCGAAAGAATAATTGAGAATATTTTAAGAATTTTGGACTCTTGAAAATTGGAAACCATTTTCCTCCGCGTACCAGCTCAGTGGGGTGAGCGAAAATCCCATAGAAATAACGTTCTAGGTCAAGTTATCCGCAACCATCTGTCAATAAGATGAAGCAGGATGATACAACGGTCTGGAAGAGCCCATTAAACTTTTAATATGACACCTTAAGGCCGCAAAAGTTGTTCGAATGCTGATGCCGTTCGATTATTTCGCGGCATCGCGAAGGTTTCCATGTGCTGAGCGTTGCATTTTAGCAATTTTGAACACACAGCGTCGGGCATCTATCACGAAAAGATCTCCAGGAAAAGTATAAGCCAACCCGGATGGGTGGAACGACTGTACGGAACATTTACGGAATAAGAATGAGGGCTTCGTAGCCGCGTCGTATATAAACGCGAGGAGACAAAATTGCATTTCAAAAGGTTGCCATATATATTTATCAACAGAGTGGATATTACTATTGGATTTTACACCTGCGGTACGACACACGATGGATCATTTGATTCAATTTGATTCATATTGATCTTGAAGCACAAACAAACCTTCGGTGTGTTGAGGTTGGAGTTATTTATGATTATTTCCCTAATTGTACAAAAGAGATATCTCAGAAACATAGCATTCAGATGTATGGGTAAGCACTAAGAGGCAAAGACATCAAGAAATTAACTGTCCTTGAGTTGGCCAACTGGTTAGCTCATTCTCTGTTGATGATCTAATTTCTTCATTTAAAGTTGGTTCTACTGCTTCATTAATGTATCAATTACAATTAATTTACAATCAAAACAACTGTCAATCAGCTGGATCAGTTCGCCAGTCTAAGGTAAATGGCTGTCTTTAGACGCTGGTTAACATGGGTAGTCATTATAATTAACAGAAACGAACATGTAATAACTAATTTTGAACTAGTTGCGAAGTTACCATGAAAAACTAACAAGCTGGACTACGTAAATACAGTAATAACATACTTATGAAATGAGCACCCAGAAATTCTATTTGAATGATAATAATAACAAGAGGAATTTTTTCCGACAAGATAGATGGACAATATATTTAAACTACGAGTGATAACAGCCGTTTTGAATGGAAACTCAAATCTTGAATTCGTGAAAATTCATGATTTTCACAAAACATCAGTATTCAAAATTCACTTGTGTCTTTCCCCAAAATAATTTGTTTTTGGATCGCGTCCTGAGATTTCAGTTGTTTTAGTTATATAAAAATAGCACGACTTTCCATTTCTCTGTTTTTGAATTTGAATTTTTTTCCGGTGCTGGTATTCTATTATTTGGTATTCATTTCGTCTGAGGGATGATGTTTTTCCCCATGTTTTACCCATTATTATAATAAATTGTTATTTTGGAGTACATATTATCGTCCCACAAATTTGATACAATTTTTTGATGAAGCATTACAGAAATCATTACAAAGTAATTCCAGTTATAAGTATTGAGACCATTGTTAATAAGATTTTTTCCATTTTGTATCTGAAACTTTTGTGCATGATCTAAACATTTTTCAGAAGAGATTTCAATGTTTACAATTTTTTATTCAAATATTTACAAACAAAAAGAAGCGGTCGATATATCTACTAAGAGAATGCGTCTCGCAAAAAACTGATCGAAAGATTGTTCAATCTCAAGTTTTCCGCAACCATTATTCAAGCAGGATGATACAACGGTATGAAAATTTCAACCCCGTATTTTTTTAAGACGCCTCCAGAACCAACTTGCCCCGCAACTTATCATAAATTCGTGAGAATATTATTAGACCAATTTGGAGCTAGCGAAAAATTTAATAGGTCCATAAACGTGAATTGTTACAAGAAGAACGTGTCGTGTCTGTGCCAGCAAATTTTCATTCCGAATGTTCTGATACAGTTCGGCGACGTCGAAAACACCTGCCGCCCTTACAAAATGCCTAAAATGGTGATTTGTTGTTGCAAATATTGCCAACATTTCCGGCAAAAAACAACACTATATTGAGAAAGGGGAGAGCTTTGCTGGCATAGCGAAAAGAGGCACGTCTTCCACCCTGTTTACTTTTCAGGAAAATATATAATGACATAATGAGAAAAGTAATATTTAGTTGCAAACGATATTATGATAATTCAGTTATAAAGGCAGAGGATTGGTATTATTTCTTCAGGGAAGCGGTGGGACGTTTATATGCGTGAGATAATTTTCTACCATTCTCAAACACATTATAGAAAGATAAGTAGGTACATTCACTGTACACTCGAAAGCAAATGGACCGAGTAGAAAACATTTTTGCATATCAATGGTGAATTATGAACGTACAAAATTCAAGGTTAGGTATGTTGTCGAGAGTAAAAATAAACGAGAGATAAAGTATAACAAAGTGATTTTTTTCATATCAAGAATTCCATACAGTTTGGTTTGTTGAGTATACAACAAATGTGTTATTTTTCATTAAACAACTAAACTTGAATACACCCAAGTTAGTGCGTTCTGTTTGATAACTATATCAAGTGGATAGACTGTTTCAAGTCGCAATCAAACATTAAGTATACAATTTCGAAAAATACAACAAAATGTTATTTGGAATATTTATATCAGAATTAAAAGCTGTGTACAAATACAAAGTGATTGTCCCCATTGAAATCTTGTTACTTTTTAGAAAATTTTGAATTTCTTCAGTATGATATATTTTGTATTCTTTTCTGAATAATCATAATGACTATGTTTTATTCCACCGTGATCTCAAATGAAGAAACCATACTTTGAATCAAAGTATCTTTCATGAGATGAACAAATGCATTTTGGTTTGTATGCGGCATATTTATGTTTGTTAATAATGCACCGCAGGGTTTTTACACTCGTATATTTGAATATTACTTGAGTGTTTTCCCAACACTAAACCGTTATTTCAAAACCTCAGCACGTGTTTCGATCACCACCAAGTGATCATCTTCAATAGGAAGATGAAAGATCCAGTAATTATCCTTACTACACCAAATATTCCAAACAGTTAATCACAAACTCGTATATTTGTTAATAAATTTGTTTTATGGACTTTTTAGAGTTATCGATAATTGCTGCTTTTATTCTTTATACACGGTTTTTGGTCCGTTCTTTACAACTGTTCAGAATACTTCAAACTTCTAATGACCGTAAAATAGTGAATTTGTTTTTCTGGATGGCATTCAATAAATATAACTGGATCTCCAGAAATCAAAACTAATTCTGCCTTTTTACGTAACGTTAATATTATTGGACGATGTATTTGTGATTAAATGCACTTAATAAACAAAAACTTTTGGCAGATAAATTATAGAAAGCCAAACTTTCGAATTATACAGACAATTAGGAGCTAATTTGATTTTTCATGGCTATTTCCGATAGTATAGTATATTACTGTATAGTATAAGTAATATGAATTTCTCACTGATAAATACTACAGAATTGGATATCCTCTTTAGATTCATGGAATAAGTTTACTTATTTTGTAAAAAGCCTTACTCAAATTCCTGTTCCCAGTGATGAGTACTTCAATCTTCCAGATAATTTTGATAAAAAATTTACCAAACGCCCTAAGCAAACATCCGATTAATCAAATCAAACATTTACGGTTTCCAGAAAACCCTCACATCGGAGAAAAAAAAGTATTGCATATTTGAGAGAATATTTTGAAATTTTACAACATACCCTTCATGCATAAAATATAATCGTAAATCGCTTCTATTGAAAATCGCATTGGGGTTTCCACGTCGTGCATGACTCGTAAAATTTAAGATAGATGGCGGGGGAAGCATTTTATGCCACAATATTGTCTACATGAATGTTTTCTTTCCAGCTGATTTGTTGCGGAGTGCATGCTTGAAAGGCGTTTGAACATGAGTGGTTAAATTCTTAAAGAACATGTCGTGCTGTCAGATCTACTGAAGGTTTACTATACTTTGGAATATGATATTAATTCAACTAAACCACGTTTTACTTTCACCTATAAACTAATAAAACTAGAATCAGTTAAGATTTATATGTGTGAAAGTTTCATTCAGAACAATATATGAATTACCTCAAAAATTGTTGAAATATAATGAGTATATAATTAAGGCATATTTTGAAGAGTATGTAATTAAGATGCTTTCTCCAAATTTGAAACTAAAAGAAAAAAGAGAATCTGATTCTATAAAAATTTTAAATTATGAAAAATAATCGATTATTAGACAACTTGCTGAAGCTATGAATATTAATGACGAAAAAAAAACTTGACACTGAAAAATCCAAAATCGAAACTATTCCTATTCATTACTATAATGATCATTCATGATGATTCAATTCAGTTCTTTTCAATCTAGATAGTTAATCAAACTGTTACAAATAAAATGACAATTTTAATAGTGGCAGCAAGCATTGAACAAATGAAATTGAAAGGTGTTTTTATTCCATGCAGTATTCTAAAAAATCGAGACTCTCTGTGAGTTCAATTAGAATACAAAAATACATTATGAGCTTTTCGGCTTCAAAGACAAGAATGCCCTGATGTATTTTTTCGATACAGAAATGTGATCTGTTTATTTAATTTGTAAAACACATGTAACGCAATAAGGAAGAGATATTCTTCAAATAGTAAATAAATAAGGAAAAACAAAAAAAAATAGTCCAGGGGGTCAGTAAAACAATTTTAATAGGGTATTTTCAGAAATTGGTACGCATAGTAAGTATCTATAGAATTAATTGATTATCCACATTATTATCTAGAGCAATATCCGAAAATGTAATTCAACGAACAGTACTAATGCTTTCAGTAAGAACCTTTCAAAATACCTCAAGAAAGGAATATACTAATCAAATGTTCGTTTAGCCGAATTACTCTACAAAACATTGTGTAAAACAATAAAAATATAAATGCAAATGAAGCAAAAAATTGAAAGTTATAAAGCTTTAAATAGTAGCAACATTTTAGTTGCGAGTATTTTTTACCTGCAGTGTATATTGTTTCCGATAATTTTGAATGACGTTGAAATTAAGTACTATCACAAAAAACGATCCTAAATCACCGCTCATTCGTCAATAATAAATTCTGCAGTATCCTAAAAAGCAATAGACGACGGGTTTTACAAGCAGAGCCAATAATGGAATACAAGCAAAGTTCCTTGAAGCGTTCTCGGAATTCTCACAATATCACTCCTTTTGCATATCTTAATCTAGTCAATACGACCGCCCTTACGACAATCTTGACCCTCTGTTACCGTCGTAAAACTTGAAATTCGCGGTCCTTTTCACGACATCTCCTACATTTCGAATTGTCTGCGTAATACATCCGGAGAATTCGTGGAAGCTTTTTGCAGTTATCTAACTGACTAGGCGTCGCCAGCGTCGAGACTACTTCAGAAGCCGTAACGTTAAGTTGGTTTCGGATTATTGTGTTGGCCCTCGAAATGAGCGTCGAGTTTTTGGATCATCTGCTTTTTCGTCAGGAACTGCTTCCTTTACAGTTGACAGCATGAGATGTAGGGATGCTGTCCCCAATTTCCATAGTGAAGACTTTTCGGAGACAACATCAAATTTCTATCAAAGATAATAAGCAATAAATCGTAGTATATACAACATTTTTTCAGAATCGGGAAAATAATAGGTTTTAAAAATGATATAATATTGAACTTTGTTGACACTATCAGTTGCATATATTTTTTTATATTTTCAGCCTTCTTTATGGTTTTGAAATTAATTCTCACGATGAAGTGGAAAAAAATATCTTTTTTGTAACTGTGATAAGATGCTATCGGGATCCAAAAATTTAATGATTTTAGGTGGGGTAGCTACATTTACGTGAATATGGCTGGGTACCGATAAGGAATTGAAAAGTTGTGATAAAAAAAAGCGATTTATTGCCAACAGGAGTACCCACTTACAGAGTATATATGAAAAAATATTAAAAATAATGGAATATAGAAATGTATAAAAGTAAATGCTAAAACAAAGTATATATAAAATATTCGTATACGTAGAATTTCAAAAGAGGAATGAAAAATGCAATATATAACACAAAAAGTTACAAATCATGCAATGTAGCAGTACTGACACAAATGTTATTTATAGTATTATTAAAAGTGATTGTGGATACATGATACCAGGTTGTGCAGAGAGTCGAAATTGATATCGCAATGTTCACAGATTTTGTTGAAGCTACTACACATAAAATTCAATGGTGATCGTACCATAACATTTGTGCGTGATGCTTCGCAATGGAATTTCAGATTGTGTCGACCTTCACTTCTTGGTACTAAGAAATTGATCTCGGGTAAAAGAACCGTACTGTCAATTTTGTTGTTCAGTAATTTATGCAGGAATTTCATACCAAGGATAACTCTCCTATTTTTCCAAAGATGTCATATCAAATCGTGTCAACAAAATGTTATGATCGATGCCTCTCGTGGGGTCAACTTTTAGGCATAAGTATTTCAGGAACTTCCTTTGCACGCTCTCAATTGATGTTTTTTGGTAGTCGTAAACTGGATTCCATAACACAGAGCCATACTCTAACTTAGATGTGGCTTACCAAAATATAGCAATTTTAAGGTGGCAATACTTTTGAAGTTTTTGCCATTTCTGTAAATGAATCCAAGCATCCTATTTGCAT
>WOGO01007813.1:0-10945 GCA_015342085.1 Leptinotarsa defecta
ATATAGGTTGCCATTAAAAAAAACACAGTTGGGATCCGCCCAGAAAAAAATGAACACCCTGTGTGACTGCCAATATTTTTATTTTGTCTGGCTCGTACAATAAGGTAATAATATAGAAATTTAGATTCCTATCTGTTTCCTAAATTGAGAAATAGAACACCGCGCCATTGTTGTAGGACCCTGTATAACTATAACATTTAAATATTAGATTAGATTAGACTAGACGCATTGTAAAATTAATAGACACCAAAGACACCAAAGGTGCGGTACACCTGTATGGTATACCTGTATGGTATACCCGTATAGTATAAATAGGGTTAGCTTTGCAAGTTTTTCCAGTTTAATATTCTTCTTGAAGATGATCACATGGTGATCGAAACACGTGTCGAGGTGTTAAAAATAACGATTTAGTGTTGGGAAAAAACTTCAGTAATATTCATTATTACACCAAAGGTTCCAAACAGTGCATCACAAACTAAGCAGATTAAAATAACTCGTTTCAAAGAAACTGATTCACTTATTTGGATTCTTAGTCTAGATGTCAGATGCCTTCGAAACATTAGAAATCAAAAAATATGAAATTAGATCAAAGGACAGAGATAAAGCTCCTACTCCAATTGGTCCCATGTTTACTCGAACGGTCCGCTGTTTAGCATGTTCAGTTTGGTGTATTTGGCGATTTTCTGCTAGGGAAAAAATGATCAAATAATTTGCATCAAATTTGTGCAAAAAATGAATTAAGTGATCGAAAACAGATGAAATGTTGATAGTGGCATACGGTGATTGTACTCTGAGTCAGAAAAATATATACAAGTGTACAAGCTCTTCACAGAATGTCAAGAAGATGTGAATTACGATGCTCTCCCTGGACGCCCCAGCACATTAACAACCGATGAAAATGTTGAGAAAGTGAAGACAATTGTTATGGAGAATCGTTGAATCACTATTAAAGAATTTTCTGAGGATGATGGCATGTCGGTTGGCTCATGCCATGCAATTTTTTCGAAAATTTTGGGCATGAAGCGTGTGGCAGCGAGGTTCGTTCCAAAATTGCTGAGTTCTCACAAAAGAAACACGTCGCATGAGCATCGCTCAATAATTGTTGAATGACGTCAACGGCGATACAGATTTGCTTAAAAGGCCATAACTGGTGAGAATCGTCCAATCGTCCCATTGGAAGAGTCCAGGAGAGCCAAGACCAAAAAAAGTACGCCAAGTTCGTTCAAATGTAAAGTTTTTGCTCACCGTTTTCTTCGATTACCGTGGCGTAGTGCATCAGGAGTTCTTGCCATATGGTCGTACGGTCAATAAGGAGTATCATCTTGAAATTATGCGCGGCTTACGAGAAACAACGCGAAGAAAACGTCCGGTATTGTAGAGAAATAATTCATGTCTTTTGCATCACGATAATGCACCTGCTCACTCGTCATTGCTTGTTCGTAATTTTTTAGCAAAAAACAACCCCATATTCACCAGATTTGCCCCTCCGCGACCTTTTTCTTTTCCCAGGATTGAAGAGGATGGCGTTTTGCGACGATTGAGGATATAAAAACCGAATCGCTGAGAGGGCTCAAGGACATACCTAAAAGTGGATATCAGAAATGCTTAGAGAATTGGAAAAAAACGGTGGCACAAGTGTATTATGTCTGAAGGGGACAAAATTGAAATTGGTCAATACATTTTTTTTTGAGAAAAATGAAAATTCATCTTATTTTTTTAACATAGTGGTAAATTAGAAATCAAGATTAAATTACAAACTAACACAATAACAAAAATAATTCTGAATACTGTGTCGAGGAGAGATACATATTTATGTATAAGAAATTTTCTTATAACACAATAATTAATACTAGAAATTCATTTAACGACCCTCATTTGATGACCGTAATTACTAAAAGTAATTATGTATATATTTGAATCTAACATGGTAGTAAAGTTTAGTTTTTTTTATCACCTCCTGATGATGCTGATAACTCGGTTAGCGACAAGCATGAAGGTACAGTGTGCTATAGTTCTGGTGTGGAAAAAGTGTTTTCATTATATTCACTTTATGCCAGATGTTCCAATATATTATCAAGTAAATTATTACCTAGTTTTATTTTTTCCAAATATTTCACCAAATGCGTTAAAACTAATATTGTTGGTAGAAGTAACCAGAGTTTGAAAGAATCATATTCGTGAACCAATAGCAAATAACATCGCTTTTAAGTTTTCATAGCTTTTCGTAGTACACCACATATAAATGTGGAATAACAGAACAAAAATAGAATCACATTTATGAACCAACAGCAGTTAACCCTTTCTATACAAGTGTCGTATGTATACATACGTCCATGTGAGTACGAGTGTCGTACAAGTTTAAATGATAATAGACAACTTCACGAGTATTTTACGAATACGGCGAGCTGGACATTTTTAATATAATAACTCTGTAGTTGCAACCTCAGCGGCTGCGCATTTGATAGGCAAAATATTACTGTTTGAAGGCAGGTATTTAACCCAAAAAGAGTTGGAAAATATAGCCGACAATTTATCTGACGTGGATGATAACGAGTGTACCTTCAGTAGTGGAGAAAGTGAGGATGAAGAGGGATACGATGATGAGCGGGAATAGGATGATGAGCCAGAACACAATGAACCGCCAGATAACATTGAATCTGATAAAAATGAAACAAATTGTGTTCTATACTAACCCTTTATGACTCACAGCAAAGATACTGAAATCCAAACCTACTGCAAGACCTCCCATTAGAAGGTGTGCAGTATGTTCTGCGAATAAAAAGGAACTGAAACAACTTACCAGTGCGACATTTGTAACGTCGGATAGTGTGTGACACCTTGCTTTGAGCTGTATCACACCAAAAAGACGTTCTGAATTTTGAAAGTATTCCTTTATCTTTTCTTTCTTCAAACCGTAGAATTACCTTTAATTTTTTTTTGTGGAAAAAAGATTGGATTTTTCTTATGATTAAAATGAGTATTTTGCATTTTTTTTTCATTATAATTGTTCTGATTACGACTGTCGTACGTATACATCAAATAAAAAAATCTGCGTACAGGGAGTACTACATAAAAAAACACCCTCATATAGAAAGGGTCAAATAATCTTTATATTGTGCACAAAGTATGAAATGAATTTCCAGGAATCAAAATTTGAAGTTAAAAATTTATGAAACTACCACGTTGAAGATTTTTCAGTGAAAGAGGAAGGGCTTTAAAAAAGAATCTCTTGGCTTGAAATTGTCTTTTTGTAAATCTGTTTTTCTGTTAATCAGCTGTCGCCCCCATACGAACGACAACTCTCAGAAGTTGAGAAACTTGTGCGAGCTAAGGACTAAGGAGGTCTTATCTTTTAACGTGTGATTCCTAACACGTACATATTTTTAAATGTGAGTTTCGCATTTACAGTAGAAGATTAATAATATGTATTTATTATTAGTGAATTGTTATTATTTTTATATAACATACCTTGCTTCCTTGCATGATGAAGGTTAATAGTCTGGGTTCGTACTGTGGTGGTAAACTTCTTAGTAGTATCGTATTTTCTTGTAATCTAGGTTCCTCAAGCCACAAAGAGAATGCCTGAAATACTTTCAGACATGCCTGATTGAATTGTTTTCTGTCTTCTTGTTGATCATCCTCTTCCTTGCTATCCAATTTGCTTTCAAAATATTCAACAGATTCTTGAAGTCTTCTCTTAATTCTCTTCAGAAATGCGAAATTTATGTAACCATCAAAGAATTTCTCACCAACACAACATTTCTCTACATTACTTGAAATTGGAATTCTTGCTAGATATAAACTGAAAAATTTTTGCCACAGTAAAGGCAACAATGGATGGTCTAAAGCAGTATCTAGAGCTAGTTGAGCCCATCGATATATGCATAAGAACCCAGAAGTAAAAGATTGTACCTTTACAGCACTGGAAGCTTTCTGGAAAAAATATTTAAAATAGTAATTTTCTGAAAACTATAAACTATAAATTATTCATTGCTGGGCAGTTTATGAACGTTTCTTTTTGTTTGAAAATAAATCTAATTAGAGTCAAAAAAAAATGAGAAACTTTCATCGAAAGGAAGAGAAATTCACATTTATGTTAAAAATGTAAGCACAGATATGAACTGGAAGGATTTATTGGTATATAGCATCATATTTATATTGAAACTTACCACGAAATATTGAAAAAACATAAATATATTTACTTTAAAAAAATGAAAGTTAGATACACTCTGATTTGTTTTAGATCATAAACTTTCAGTTGATAACAGTTTCTCTCTGAAATGTTAGTTAATTCAGTACTTGCTTGTGTTCATATCTATCTTTTTAAATATTAGTTTTTATTTTATTTCTAGATATTGACATATATAATCCATGCAAGAAATTTACTTGGCGAAGTTAATTTCATTCATAAGTTCATTAATCATCTCGTTACAATTTATTTATATTGTAATAGTTCATAATTTGAATAAAACTTTATTATCTGAAACAACTACTTCCTCTGATAGATATCAAAAGAAATAGCTTTTTCTTTCTCAATTTATTATCAAACTTTCATAATGGAGGCTGAAACTCATTCATAAGAATAAGTATTTTGGATATTTGGCGATCTTACTTTACAAATTTCCAATTATATTCCTAAGAATGCTAGACAATGAAATTAATTAAAGAAAAAATTCTTTTTGGCTTTCTATTTCTCTATCAAAAATTGTGCAAAACTTCCAAAGGAAGGAAGAAAGCAATCAAGTTTAAAATAAATTCTTAACACAAAGATGTGTAAATCATACATAGAAGTCACTTTCAGATACAAACCATAAAAAACTTCTGTGAAATAACTTCTTTCACATGAACATTGAATTACACGAAAGAAAAATTAGTTTTGTGATAACTATTCCCAAATGAACATTGAATTATATGGAAATCACTTTTTCCTATTCAGTTTGCACTCCAAACGTTCGTTGTGGATTCGAAACAGATAAACATCATAGAAATGCTACACAATATATGTGGAAAAGTTATGGTATGAAATTTCAATTGCATGTGAGTGTAAGAAAAATTGTTATTATGAAGATGTCAAGTTTTACAATGAATTACCAAATATTTTGAAAAGTTTTAGTGAAAATCCGAATTGGTTTGAAAAAATATTCATTATTTTGAAATTGTACAGGGTGAGTCAACAACATTCCCTCGATCCATTGCTATTGAGGAAAACAATTTTTCAAATTGCTCAATTTTTTTTCGCAGTCATATCGATAAATACTATTTTTTTAAATTATTTTCTCGCATACTGGGTGATTCAGCCGAGCGTGGCCAATCAAAGTTATATTTTTTCAAGTGGAACACCCAGTATATGAATGCGTCATTCGATTCCATATTTTTTAAGCTCTCTAAGTAATTTTTGTTTTCGAATTTCCACTGCGGCATTGCCAAGTTATTCCAGAAAAACCTATTTTGCAGACAATATTTTATTAATTCACCACCCGCATATCTACAGCAATTAAGTGGATTATTTTTAGCAATAGTTAGTCAATATCACAATGATAATTTCGAGAATCTCAACTTTTGGTAACATTTCACTACATTTTTTATCAGAGATATACTATACAAAAAACAGATATTTTACAAATTATATTCAGTTTTATTAATTTATTTACGTTCACTTACTCCAAATTTTTTCAATATAAACGCCTACATTTTTGTATTGAATAGAGGAGTCCAAAAGATGTTTAAAATGGCGACCATTTTCTGCAACACAAAATGTCAGTATTTTTTTAAACGAATTCTCTACACATTCCAGCATATCCTCTTGGATTTCCCTGAAAGCTCTAGTGATTCTTCGTTTCATCTCTTCTATAGATGTTGAAAGAGTTTGGTAGACAATCCATTTGAAATACCCCCATAAAAAAAATCCATTTTGGTCAGTTCAGGTGATCTGGATAGCCACACCACAGACCCATCCCTACCTATGCATATTTGATTGAAATGATCGTTGAGGTATTCCCGTACCTCCGTTTTAAAAGGTTGCACCGTTTTGTTGTAGCCACATTCTAAGTCTTGTTCCATATGGAACCCCGTCCAATAAATTCGTAAACTCATGCCGAATCACACGTTTAAAGGTAAAACCTCGTTAGTCCTTAGCTCGCACAAGTTTCTCAACTTCTGAGAGTTGTCGTTCGTATGGGGGCAACAGATGATTAACGGAAAAACAGATTTTAAACAGATTTTTTTAACAGAAGTCTTACATATTTTCTTCCAGTGAGATGCCCCTCCAAAAAATACGGGCCGATAATTTTTTTCCCGAGAATTCCATCCCAAATATTCAGTGACCCACGCTGTTGATTGGGACTGTGGTTGGCATGTTATGCCGATTCACCGTTCCATTTTAATGAAAAGTCACTCCATCAGAAAATAACACGAAATTGAAAAAATCATTCCCCTGATTGATCTTTTCTAAGCCCCATCGGCAAAATTGAACACTTTTTCAAAATCTCTTTCTCCTAACTCTTGAATCAATTGCATGTGGTAAGGATGAAATTTGCTTGCTCATATCATTCAAGACACGCTGGTTTGAGAAAATCCTAATTCCCTGCTCAGGTCTCGGGTACTCACATGGGGTTTTTCAACAAGGTGAAGAGCAATTTTGAATGAATTCTCTTCATTTGTTGCAGGGCAGACACGTTCGAACTTCTCGCGATTGACATTTTCAGTTATTTCAAATCTTGTTTTTAGAGCCTGAAATGCTCTTCCATCTTGTTGTTTTCTTTCAGGGAACTTCTCTTTGTAAATCCTAGATGCAAGAAGGCAGTTTCCGTCACTTTCCCCCAAAGCATCGACCATTTGCAACCATATCTTCCAATACTTAATTCATAATGAAAATGATTCAATTTACACGCGAAAGAAACTTCAACACATGGCGTAATTGACAAATTCCGAGATTCATTTTTTGATGTCAGTCATGGACAACTGGGTTTTTAAAGAAAAAAGAAGTATAAATATTCTTTAGATTTTTTACGCATTTCTTACATTGAAACCGCTGATAACTATCATTAGATGGTATGGAAAATGCGAATGTACTAACAATTAGTTAGAATATTCGAAAAACAAATTTGGGTAAGTGAACGTGAGAAAACTTAATATAATTTGTAAAATATCAGTTTTTCGTTTAGTATACCTCTGATAAAAAAAGTAGTGAAATGTTGAAATATTTCATACAAATGAAAAAATACAGGAGGTTCCATTTGAAAAAGTTGAATTATGTGAGAAAGAAAATTTTTGGCTTTCTACTACTCCATCTTGATACAAAAAAATGATGAGGGAATCTTCCAAAGAAAAGAAGAAAGTAATCAATCCCAAAAATTAAACACTCCTAAAAATATCACCCCTTCAATTTGAATTATGTCTGTTTGAAAATGAATGAAACTTGACCGGTTTTACCAAGCACCCTATATATTGTTTCAGAAAGTTGAGATTCCCGAAATTATCATAATGATGTTGACTTACTATTCCAAAAAAATCCACTTAATTGCTATAAACATGCGGGTGATGAATTAAAAAAATATTGTCTGCAAAATAGGTTTTTCTCGAATAACTTGGCAATGCCGCAATGGAAATTCGAAAATCAAAATTCCTTGGAGAGCTAAAAAAATATGGAATCGAATGATGTATTCATATACTGGGTGTTCTATTTAAAAAAATATAACTTTGATTGGTCACGCCCGGCTGAATCACCCAGTATGCGAGAAAATAATTGGTTCCTCTAATAGCAATGAACCGAGGGAATCTTGTTGACAAACCCTGTATATATATATATTCTCTGAGATACATTTTTATGAGTACAATTTTGATAATCTTTTTTTATTATTATTGGACTCTCAAAGTATATTCAATCATCTATTATCTTCAGTTTCAGTTCTAATTTTTTTTTGCTTTGTTCGTATGGAGTGTTTCTTGAAAAAGTAAGTTGTTATTTTTACAAAAGCCAGTGCATTTTTAACTTTCAAATTCTGTCTCCCTCTCCCAGTTTTCATCTTTCCTACCCTCATCTCCCTCTCTTCTCCCTCTATTTCTATAAGTAGTTGAAAAACATGTTGAAAAATTTCCGTAAAACACGTAATAATGTCACAACAAGAACTATAACTATAGACTTACCTTTATGGCTTGATCAACATTTACTTTGCCTTTCTGTTTGGTTAACTGCACAAGAATTTCACTCCACAATCCAGTGCGAATTTCTCTTTCCTCATGTTCAACAGATATCATGACGTAAGCAAGCCAAGTATAACTGGAAAGTGAATTGGATATCAAACTACCATTGGAGTTGGTGCTAGAAACCCATTTTAATAACGAACTTATAGTTCCAGTCTGTTCTTGTGGCGTACCACACTGAAATGTAAAATTATAATTAAACATCTATATTTTATTGTAACTCTCAATAAATGAATATTTTCATTTGAAAAACATTCCATTAAGATGTCTAATATGATATTGAAAAGTTTAGTATATGGTGTTTTCCAATATACACATGCCTAAAATAGAACTCATTTTGAATTAAAATTCGTTTAAAGTGGTATTGAGTGATGCTGTTTGTATTACTTTGAATATGAGGACTTTTAGATATCTAGTTATCTTAGATCGGTACTTAAATTCATCGGTGAGTCCACCAATGAATTCAAACCGTTAGCGAATTTCTATTGGTTGGAGCAATCTATCGAATTTTTAAAGAACTTGCCTGAATCTGTAAAATTTACAGATTCAGGCAAGTTAAATCTGTTAAAAAAAAGATATTGAGCGAAATTGTGTACATTAAAAAAAATGGAGTATCAAGCCATCATCAAGTACCTGCATTTGAAGGAATTAAAAGATAGGCAGATAAACAAATATTTGCTTATTAACAACTTTGATGACCAATTTCCTTCATATACGACCGTGGAAAATGGGATTGTAAGCTTCAGAGGGGTGAATTTTCCATTGATGATGAAGACTGATCAGGAAGGCCAGTATCTGTGTCCACCCCCATAAATATCGATTAAATTCATGACATTGTACCAAATCATCGAATTGGGCTAAAATGACTGTCTGAGGCGCTGAATATTCCAAATGAAAACGCGTCCAACATAAAGTGGACGTCGAACCGTATGTAACAAAAATTTTTGCAAAATGGATTTCCAAATGTCTGAATGTTGACCAGAAAAATGCAAGAGAAGCATTGCGTTTGATCTGTGATTAGAGTATATTTCCATGACTCAGGAATTAAAACAACAATCGATGAAATGGAGACTCTTTAATTCTCCGAGGACTTAGAAATTTCAAACTCAAAAATCTACTAGAAAAATTCTTGCTACATTTTTGGAATTGCGAAAGAGTAATCATGATTGATAATTGGAAGAACCATAACCGGAAACTACTAGTCATAGTTACTATGATAAAATTATGGAAAGATAATCAGAAAAGTTAATTTGTCTGTTGGCATGCGAACAATTTGTTATTTAAGCTTTGAATTACTCAAAAACTTACTCATTGTATTCTTTTGCTCAACCCTTGCATATGATACCCATATCCATCTTGGGCGGTCCGCCATATTGGATTTCAAATCATGTTATTTGTTTAATTCATTTTAGTAAACCCTTTCATTTGATACCGATATACGATATAATGGCGGATCGCTATCTTTGATAAGTGTTAAACTGCCCAGTCCGTACCAAAGTTGCCAAGTGTATCCAGTTTGTATTTCTCGGGAAATTACAAACTATACTTCAAAAATCAGGGTATGTATTAGAACTTGCTTTAGTTATACTGTGGTTTCCTTGTTTTTTACCTACCTGTATAGAAATTTGAATTCAGAAAATGCCAGTTATATGTAGCATATGTGAGAAAGTGAAAGTATATGCCACACAATCATTGATAAAGGGTGAGATAGAATAAAAAATTCAAACAGTTTATATCTCAAAAAGGGCTGATTGAATTTTTTATACTATGTTGTAGGTTATATCCTCAATGACAACAGTGATCAAAAACATAGATTCTTAAAAAGCCAGGGATCTTGTAAAATAAATAGTTCTTGCACAAGCAAAATCAAAGTTTTTAAAGAAAACAACAAAATTCTGGTTGGGTGGCAAAAAGTACATTACGGTCATAAACTTGATATACAACAAATTAGATTGCCAAAAACCGAAAAACAGCTATGGTTGTTTTATTTCAGGAGTTATTCATTGTAAATTTTTCATGTCAGATATGGCTAAGGTGTTTTTCAATTCACGGTATGGGGAGATGGGTCCGCCTTATCCACAACACTATGCTCCTGACATGTTGACAGAGCTTGGCAGAGCAATTTGAATAAAATTTCCAATGAGGACAAGCGTTTAAATATTTACAAAATACTGAAAATATTGCAACAAGAAACTTTTGAATCAAACTTTGTTTCAGCTTTTGATAATGTTTTGAGTTTTATATGTGCAACAATGGAGTCACATTTTGGAGAGTATTTTTCTAATACCTACAGCCATAAATTTAAAAAATGGGTTGACTGTTTTAGAAAAGAAGCTAGAATTAACACAAATATGCATTTGGAGTCGATGCACTCTAGTAATCAAATATTTCTTCTTGGGAAGAAAGACAGTAAAACGCCTTGACAAAGGTTTAAACATGTTTAAATATGTAAGAGACAAGAGTGTAGAACGAATTATTACATTGAACAAGGGTGAAAATACAAAACAAACAAGACTGATATCTCAGAAACACTAGAAGGCAATTAAAATAGTGATGGTATACAATTTTGAAAATTGGTAAATATAGGTTGTTCACGTTAAGAAGAGAATGACGTCACAAGATGACACGATACGGCGTTGCCAACATGTGCACTATTTCGAACTTTCAAATTTTTTGTACTGTTGATGTTTTATTGCTATTATCCTTACTTAATTTTATTTGTTGGTACTATTTCGACAATGCT